>PNEQ01020927.1:0-108232 GCA_003012365.1 Medauroidea extradentata
GTCCTCAGCTATATTTGTTCATTGGCTGCTGCTCCAGTGAGTGAGCATTTGAACATTTGACGATGTAGCGCAGGAGTCCGTGAGCGTTTTTACGCATGTCCGCCATTGGTTCGGAGTCCGCAAGGTCACGTTTAATAAACAATGACCCGATCGAAATAGTTTCCAACATGTACATGACTTAGAAATCCAACCTCTCCTCTGTTGAATCCGCGAAATTTCCGGGGCTCTAATAATTATATAATAACATCTGACTACGTATTCAAGAGTAACTCACAAATGTTGTATAGAAAGTATTAATAACTCATTTTCCGATTTTTGTGGATGTGTCTGGTTTAGATGTTTGCTCCTCAATTGTCTGTACTGTCTTAAGTTGCTTTTCTGGGATTTTATCAACTTACTGTTTCCTTTCAGTTTTTTTTTAAATTATTTCGCACAATCCTTTGCGTTATTTTCAAGTTTTTTTTACAATATTATGTGTGTTGGTTTTTATGTGTTATTTTCTTATTGTTTCGCTATTCGTTTTCTAGGATGAACACAGTGCTGCAATGGCATAATTATATGATATGCTGCGCCCGCGAAAGATTCTGACAAAAATATATATATTTGGAAAGGGGGGTACAAAACAGGGTACCAAACAAAAATGTGACAGGCATTGCAAAGCATGCCGGGAAAGCTAGTAAAACACCATTTCTTCTAATGGAAAAAGTTGTCTTCACGAATACCTTTAAAAATAGAATTCTTATTCGATACATACTGTACTATATCAGACAAGCCCACCCGATGAACTCTTGACTGTTATGCTCAGTCAGTACCTGTTTTTTCTGACAGGCGCAAAGGGGCCGCGGTGGCCGAATAGTCAGACCATTCGCCTCCCACCAAGGCGATCCGGGTTCGATTCCCGGCAAGGTCGGTCCCCAGATTTTCGCATGTGGGAATCGTGCCGGACGATGCCGCTGGTCGGCAGGTTTTCTCGACGAGCTCCCGTTTCCCCTGCCCTTTCATTTCTACGCTTCTCCATACTCACATCACATCATCCTTCACAAGCGCTAAAGACCTCGATGTTAAGCGCTGACCACAATATCTCACTCACTCATTAGCATGCGACCAGAGAAATGTCGTTAAAAAGCGAATATAAAAATTAAAAGAATAATATCTTATTATGTTGTACCAATTTTCTCTCAGCAAGGCGTTCCAACACACTGGCACTCTCCCAGCAACAAGCGAGAGAAACTCCTGCGGTTAAGAAATTGTCCCTCTCCTTTGGCTCTTTTGTTAGTCGCACTCCCCTCATCTGTTCCTTCCGCCGACCTTCCATTATCCCGTGTTTATATAGCATCGTCCATTATCTCGTCCTTGAACTTCCAGCGACTCTAACCTTAAGAGCTCCGTCTGGCTGCGTTAACAAGTTCAAACGGCGCCGGAGCGGTAAGGCCGTTGCTTATGTATAGCTATGCTCATCGTGGTGGGATGTAATTTATTCAACGAATTTTCATGTCTCGAGTTTGGCATATCGAAGTCAACACAGACTACACATAAACCGTACACCATACACACCGGAGCCACGATGGTATATTGGGTAGATCCATTGACTTCCTCCACAGCGATCCGGGCTCTATTTCTGGTGGGATAGGTTATAATTTTCGCGTGTGGGAAACGCGTTGGAAGTTATCGTTTGACGATTGATTGTGTGGGGCGCCATCCTCGCTGCTTCACTCACTCTTCCTTACATGCCGACACACATAGTGACCAATAATTTCCTTTTCGGTTAGGTCATGAAGTCGTTAATATTTTGGTATGATTTTACCACGTTTTATCAACTGTGATTTCTTGTCTGTCTATTCGTCTGTTCGGCATAAATTTTAAAAACGATTTTAAACTAACTTCTCTATGAGCTAGAGGCTTGTAACTTTAAACATTGCTCAGAACTGGATGACAATGCAGCTTACAAGTATTTTTATAAGAAAAAAAAAAGTATTCTTAGACCGTTTTAAAAATGTATTATATTAAAAATATCGTTCACTGGAAGGTATATATTTTTACCAACAATCTATTTTATTTGCTGCAGTTGTCTATTACAGACAGTCAATAGTTTAAACGGCGATGTAGTCCAATAGTTTTGGAATAGAAACTAAGGCTCCTTCACCAGTGGTATCTTAGTTATTCGAGTACCAAAAACAAAATTTTCTGTAACTGTTGAAGATTTCAGCTACTAATGAAATCAATGTAAATATTTTCTTGGTAGAGTGAGTGAATGAGTGAGTGAGAGAGTTTGGTCAGCCCTCAACATCGAGCTCATCAGCGATGGTGAGGGGTGACATGAGGTAGGTGTGGAGCACCGCCGGAATGAAAGGGCGGGGGAAACGGGAGATTCCTGAGAAAACCCACCGACCAACGGCATCGTTCGGCACGATTCCCACGTGCGAAAATCCGGGGACCGACCCCACCGGGAATGGAGCCCGGATCGTCTTGGTGGGAGGCGAATAGTCTGACCATTCGGCCACCGCGGCTCTCTTTCTCGAAGAAATATTGCAGCAACTGTGTTACTGGCGACATTTAAGATGACAGTACACGCTCACCAGTAATTAAATATTTGTGAAACAACTTCAATATGTTGAGTGGTGATAGTAAATATCGTGAAATAACATTTATTTGACTATGTTAATTACACACACAGCAACGTAGGCACCGTTTTCTGCAAACGTAAAGTTTATTACGCTGTATTATGAAAACCTTAGTCGTTTGATTACATTTAAATACCGCAAGATGGTGATTTCCGTAATCTCTCTCACACAAGAAAAAAAAAAGAAGACATTTCCAACTATGACCTTAAGACGTTGACGTTAATTGTTGACCAAATATCTTCAGTCATTCATAGGGAAGTGGAAAATTCGCGTTATTTTCTGCCAGCAGACGGCTGAAGGATCGTGGTCTGCCGCGTTGGACGCATCTATTGAATTACAAAAAGTTCCACGGTAGATTGAGCGGTCATAAACGTAGATGACATCACCTATAGGCTCGAGGCCAGTGCAATCACAGATTGTGCTGAAGTGTGTACGAATATGTCAGTGAAGTCTAGTCGGTCAACAAATAATAACTAGAGACCGAAAAAATTCGCGGGTTCACTGACCTGTAGGCTAGTCTGCAAGAATATTTATGAACTGACGCAGACATCAGATTTTTACTAGCTGCTGGCTGTTTAAATTAAGGATGTCTGTATAAGTTACAATTTGATTATTGGCTCGGAGACTGCCAGGAGGTGTCAAATAAGTCAGAGGCCGGTTGCGAAAGTGTTACAAACTTACAGTTGTTAGAATTATAGCTTGTGCCCAAATGAAAATACGAATTTTTCAGGTGTGTAATAAGAACGCGAATTTTGCTGGTCTCTAGTACTACATACGAGATATTAACCTGTACTTGGAGTCGAGGACACAGGACGAGGGCCACAACTTCTGTCCTCCTCGCAACGATGAACACATGGAAGAGATGTCCCTGTGAACTGCCGCAACGTTGTCACTACGGGGATGTTAAGACTGCTATACGTAGTGTCTTTGTTGTCCCAAGTGGTGGTGTTTGCCGGCCCCTGGGCGGTCTGCTGTTTCCATTACCCAAGAGGCTTGTTTCGTAATTGTTACCACGCTCTGCTACCCGCTCTTCCAACACATTAAGGAATCTTCTGATGTGCTCCGCCTGCATATGAAGTTCAAACTGTCAGCTGTAATGCTGCATTCACGGAGAGATTTACTTGCGGGTGTTCAAGGATGCGCTTAAGGATGTTCAAGAGCAACATAATCATAATTTTGTATTTTAATGAAATATCGTTAGTTTTATAGAATATACGTGTGAGCGTAGTTTCCTCATACGAAACCATTTTAGTTCTCATAGTTTCCTCATAACGGTGCGTCAAAGTCAAAATTTGCTTGTTACGGTGCCATGCAAATAGTGAAAACCAATAAATCTACTTAAATGAAATAATTCACAGTGGCTTTACATCCCATGAGCTATGTAATAAAACATTAAAAAACCCACAATGCCACATTTTGAAATTTTTTAAAATTATCACAGAATTACAGAAAAAATGTATAAAATTAAAAAAAAATTTTAACTATAAAAATATTACGTGGTATGTTTCTTAATGTTTTATTACGTAGTCCATAACATGTTATTTCACTGTGAATTATTTCTCTTACGTAAGTCAACTGGTTTTCACATGTAAATTATGAATTTGATGCCCCTTTATGAATGAACTATGCGAGATAAAATTGATTCGTAAGAGTAAACTGTACTCACAAGTATCGTCTACAAACTGACGCTATTTCATAAAAATATGAAATTATGATTTTAGTGCACTTGAACACCCTCAAGAGGGTGTGGTAGATAAATAAGCGCTGAATTATACAATTGAAATCTAAATTTTTTGAAAGTCATCATAGAAAAACTACAAAATAGCAATCCCAGATAATGATATTAGCCAACTTTATGAGCAAACATTTGCCAAGAATGATGCATTTGTTAAGCGTACGAGATTTCGGCGTCAGAGATTGTTCTTCAGATATATGTTATTCGAGAAAAAATTTGGCTCAGAAAGTTCGCTAAAACTATTGTCTGGGATTGCTGTGTTTGATTTTTGCAAGATGGCTTCGAGAAACATACAACTCGAAACTGATGCTTTTTGCCATGAATTATATACCATTCACTCTTAAGGTGGCCGCCTGGATGGACGTGTTTTGCATGTCCGAGGCCTAGAAGTGGTAAGAACGACACAGAACGCGTATCACGCCTCGCCCTTATAGCCTCTAGACGCAAAGTCACTGTACTGACGTGCTGTCTTCTCGCCGACAACTCTCCTATACGAGACACTCACTTATGTGCGACGAGCAGTTTTCTAATAATCTTGTATTGGCCTAGGTCAGCAGACCACTCGGCGGCTTGGACAGACGGTCACCTTAAACTGTAGCTGAGTTTAACTGCATATTACCATAGCGCGTTTCTCTTGATTTCCAACACGTTCCTCATAACGTACGTTTGCTCTGCGAGAAATGATTTGTTCCTACTATCTTGCGTTTAAATACCATGCCTCAGTGCATAAAAATTCAACAGTGTAACGAGATCGTCACATGTTTTAAAGTTTATTTATGTTTGATGATATAACGAACTGAGAAAGACTTTGCTATTAAAGAAAGCATCAGAAGTTTTAATGTTTTGACAGTTCCCACCTTACTATAGTAATTTTTGTTCAACTTAATTAATTTAATGTTATTATTGTTTTGTGTTAGATTAAGAAAATCTCTCACTCCTAGTTATTTGTAATATACGTTAAATTATCTAAAAGCTATTTAAATTTGTTATGGAATTTCTGAAAACACTCTTATAACTTTTCTTCTTTGAAAATAATGCAAATATTTTATGAATATGTTAATATTATCAAAGTTTTGCATAATTGTTTATTTAAATATTTTCTGAATATTTATTCTAACATCTGCTAAATAATTTTAATGTAAATTTGAAATACTTGTTTAAAATGTTTTACTACCATATGATTGTACATAGTATAATTATAGTTTAACTTACTAGGTATAGAGTAATTATCTGCTCCAGACAGGTTTCTCTGAGCAGATTGCAGGTTTTATACCTCTTTTGTTGATTGGTTGCCAAGGCAACGGCTTCCAATTTGGAGAAGAACATAGGTTATAGGTAGGGACCCCTAATTTTCGCGAAAAGAATTTTGCTCCACTTTGTTTCAGTGACTTACGTTCACATCTGCAGCTCTGCTTCATAACCAGTAATTGGACGTCTTAGCTGTGACGTGTCTTGGGGTTTTACTGGCAAATCACAGACTTGTGAAGTTGTAGTAACGTTATTGTGATTGGCAAAGTCAAATGAGAGACATCACTTCACAAAGACACGCTGCCAATAACCATGAAGTAGAACTGCAGATGTGTACGTAAGTCACTGAAACAAAGTGGGGCGAAATTCTTTTCGCGAAAATCAGGGGCCCCTAGTTATAGGCTGTCTTGTACAGAGCAGAGAGAGTTCCCTGTATTTTGCTAGGTGAAGCATGCGGCAGAATCGGCCCAGGAGAAAATGGAACATTTTCATTTCTGCCGTCAACCTAAGGTTAGGCTTGGGAACTCAATAGATAGAGGACAGTGTGTCCGTCAGTTTTAGGCCATTTTTAG
Organism: Medauroidea extradentata; assembly: GCA_003012365.1. Lineage (NCBI taxonomy): Eukaryota > Metazoa > Arthropoda > Insecta > Phasmatodea > Phasmatidae > Medauroidea > Medauroidea extradentata. Next base: position 6,177 of record PNEQ01020927.1, read on the forward strand.
AAGAGGCCCGTCATCAGTAAAATAATTAGGCTAATTTTTGAAGTGTCATGAAGACGACGAGACCTTCAGCCTACATTGTAAGGATAGCCATGTTGAATATGTATGCCTGTAGCGTCCCCACGCTTACCCATCTTGTGTACAAGGCCGACCATTCTAATATTGACTTGGATATTCAAATCAAAATTTATTTCATTAAAGTTTTCGTCTACTAATTTTTAAATGAGTTTGGTGTGCCTAATTTTTGCCAACTAGCTCAAACCCAGAGGTCCTGTGTCAGAATATCGTGTAAACCGCCTGAGCAAACATACATACTTGAACTTAAATTTAAATCATATCCCTAGCCGAGGAATTTTAATAGAACCTAGTATCAGCTTTAACGAAACTCAAGATATTTTCTGCTTTATAGTAAATTGTGTTTAAACTATGTGTTTGACCTAGAGGGAGAAATTTTTGGAATTATAATTTTTTTTTATTTTTCTTCAATAAACTGCTCTATACAATTGAGATGTGGTGCCTATGTTTTAATGACGAACCTACAAGAATCTACATTGTGGTAAGAAAAGGTATCTCATGCAAATAGAAATTATCTTACAAATTAATCCCTTCTCAACTCACCTTAGTCACCTACACACAGAAAGACACATAATCACCATCATCACTACTAATATTAATATTATAACAGTAAATTTGGTTGACAAGTATCATGCGGTTATGGGACGTTCGGGATAAAGTGAGCACTAAATATTTAACCTCTGAAAAATATCACTGTCTTTTACTGCATATAATTCAACATTAACTATAGTTGCCTTACTGCTTGTATGGTTGGTAGCGAAGTTACGCAATGCAGTTCCTGGTATTTTTCTATTTAAGTTCAACAATACTGAAATGAAATTGACATAATTGTATTTTATATAGTTAATAAGCTATTTTTAAAATCAAACTGTGTAGATTCCTACTGACTGCACAATTTATCTTACACGCGCAAACATTAAGTGACGTGTCCAGAAAGGTTAGACATTTCCCGTCGTTAGCCGTTACGCACGGAAAGATACGAATTGGCTGAAAATAGAGAACTTTTGCAGTCTTTTTTAGTGTTTACTTAATCCCGAATCACATATAAAAATGTCTCTTCGGAAAACGCCACGCAGCCGGGAGTACTCAAAAAGTTCCAACTGAAAAACTGAAATACTGGTTAAGTATTAATACCGACCAAGAAATAAGAATCTTTGGAAAGTACAACATATGCAGTGACTGAAATGCACACCATATAACGTGTACTAAAGTATTTCATTAACATTTTCTTGAAACAAAAAAAAAAAAAAAGCTTTCATTAAGACCTAAATTTGCACTATTAGTTACAATGTTTCTGGATTAAAATATTTGTACTGAATGACTTTGGTCTTTTTTGTCACAATATGTGTGTCCCATTGCACTGCCAGATCATGCTAAAATATTTATATTTGGCAACAGATGATAGTGGTTGTAGTGATTAATTGCGGGACAAAGGTTATGTTGGCCTCAGACATTATCTTGCTTCCAAGGAAACAATTTAAAATTAGACAGTAATTGTTATTAAGTTTGTTTATCTCATTTTATGTGTGGTGATTGCCACCCATTCTTAAGAATGAAACATGCTTATCTCTTGGTAACCTTGGGGAAAATTTTTTGTCGCATTTGGTTTACGTGGCGTTAACAGTTTGGCATTGTGAGTCAAGCAATTTAAGACACTTTATAATTCCTAAACCATGACATTAAATTATTTACGTATCAGACCGTTGGTTATTTTTTTATATCATGTTAAAATGTTGGTTTACACAACGACTTGTACCAAATATTTTTCAACTTTAAAACATTACTTGTAAGAAAATTTTTAAAGGAATTTTTTTTTGTAATATTTGCACAATTAGACAGCAGAGTCAAAATGTTTATGTTTTGGAAACTTCCCCATTGTAAATCTAACTTGCTGATATGACAATTCACATCTTGTGGAGATTCCATGATGTACTTAATAAATTTTCTAATATCACTCGTGGGAATGTCTTTCTAATATATAAAGCAAAAATTACGTAAAATTTTGTTATTTTCATAGTGTTTTTAAGAAGCATGTTTCCCCAATGATAAATTTTTCACAGATTTCTCAGTGGTTTCTTTCTTTGCTGTGAATTATATTATTTCTGCTTGTGAGTTAGATCTTACCGTGGATATACTTAGTAAAATATATATCGTTATGCAAATATATAGGACAAAGCCTTGTTTACCGGCCGAAAAATGCCATCACAGACAATGCTTAAAAATTATGCACTGTTTGATTCAAATGAAGACAATTAATTTATTACTGCCGAACAGCCTAAACGGCTGCAACTAGGTTCGGAACCACTTGTGCACACAATAGTAGATCGTAACTTGCAAATAATTCCTGGTTTAAAGGGCTTCCCTACCAGAGCTTCAAATGTAGTGTTGCAGCGAGTTACGACTATAATTTTTTTGACGAAACAATTGAACACACATTTTATTTATATGTCTACGAAAATAACACACACTTCAAACTAGCCTATGTCGCTTTCGTTTTAAAAATTTGGCAGCTTTATTAGAAACATAATTTCTGGGTCCTCATAATGGCCAAAACTGGTTTATTAAGGAAAAATACATTTAGGAATGACGGTTTTACAATATTTTGTTTATATCCTTATAAACTAGCAAATTTAAATAATAAAATGTGCTTTACTTGAGCAAATTTAACAACGCACAGAAAAGAAAGTAATCAATGTACCGATAAATTAAAAAAGTAGCTAAGTTACTTATCATCTTCGTTCATAGCCGATATTGATAGAAAGAATGAACCCTACCCCTCATGCATTCGCTTGGTGCATTGTAATAACATATTTAAACCGAAACAATACCTCCCTCACCTGAGAACCCCTAACCACTAGTTTCATGTGACGTAAACTGCAGAGTTATCTGACAACAAAAGGATTCTACATAGTATATGTCTTAACCTCGAAACGCAATTTAGTGAATTGTAGTCTATTTGTTGTAGCCTCACTGTCATTTCTATTAGACTTTCATAGGAGACCATACTTTCTTATGATGCATAAGTTAACATAAAGAAATTCGGCGTGCCCATCCGGTGCTTTGAATGTTCTGTGGAAGAATTTTCACTGATAAAAAACGACGGTGAAATTGTCTAGTTTGGTTGTTTGTTTGTCATCGCGTATCGAGCATTGGAAACATTAAAGGAAAACAATACCATTGCTATCCTGCATGCGCTTGAAATGTGTTGCAGCAAGTTGCGACTAATCCATCCTTCTTTAAAGTACTTAACCTTCATTACAATCAATATATATCAACGAAAAGAGCACACACTTCAAATCGAGCGATATGGTTTAAAAAACGCAATTCCTTCAGCAGGAAAATTATTTTAGAGACCATAAAAAGACTAATGTCGATTTTTCATAAAACTATATCTTGGAAAATTACCAACCAGATTCGAAAAACATAAAAGATAGAAATATATCTTGGACTTAAAACTATACTGCCCACAAATGAATTGTGGTCTCAGCTTTACGTCCCACAGGATAAAGTGCAGCAAAAGGATTTTGGTCAGCGCTTAGCATCTAGTTCTTTAGGGCTGGCGAGGGGTAATATGAGGTGAGTATGGAGCAACGTTGGAATGAAAGTCGGTGAAACGGAAGATCCTCGAGAAAACCCGCCGGCCAGCAGCATCGCCCGGCACGAATCCACAGGATAAAGCATAATATGGACCACTGCAAGCCAGTTGAGTTGCTCATGAGAAGTGGTGGTCAGTGGCGTAGCGTGGCTGTGCTCCAAGGCGTGCGGTATTAGCAGCGACTATACGCTTTGTGCAGTTGTGTTGTTGCAGATACCAAGGTGTATGTATTATAAGTACCTTGCCTCTTATACGCTACTGGCTGTGGAGTGTTCCTGACCATACAAGTCAAGTGGTTCCTCAGACAACTTAGTATTACGTATAGTCATTGCTGGGCACCGCACACCTTGGAACACTCCACGTGACACCACTGATTGTGGTACTGTATAAACGCGAGTTATTTATTTTCAAACTCCGATGGGCTGTAAAATCAGGAAATGAATTGTAAAATGCGCGTACTGTCAAAATATACGTACTGTACATATTTTCAGATACTTTTCAACATTACCACCACACACTTGTACCGGTGCAGCAGCTTCTAATATCCTGCGCAAATGAAGTTGCCACCTGCTTATTTATGCACGTTCGTTTAAAAACATTTTGGGCGTTGTACGCATACAAGGTGCATCAACTGGTTGTGAATGCAGTTTAGTTTCTTCGTGGGATTCACACGAAGTGATGTTGACATGCCCGTAATCACGTCTCACCAATGTGTTGGTTTGGCCACTGAACGTAATTAAGGGAGAAGGGGGTGCTGTGTCACGATTTGCTTGCTATCGCTGGTGCACCGGTACAAATGTCTCAATCTGCGTGGTGATGTGCTGAAAAGTAGCTGAAAGATGACCGTATCTTTAGACAGTGAAAGCATTTGACAGTCAATTCCCGTTTTTCTTACAGCTCCTCGAAGTCGTATTAAAAAAAACTTGCATGTCGGTCAAAAGGCACACGGATCTGTTGACATCTCACATTTAGTATCGAGAACTGTAACTAAGGAAATGTGATTTCATTGCACACGAGCAAAACTTATAGTTTTGATTTCAGTGTCTACTGACGGAAATCCATTTTACGTCCGGGAAAGTTTCTTAGTAAAACATCATATACCAAAACGACTTCGGAACATGTTCGACGTACAGTTTCGTACTCTGAGATCATTTATTGTTGCAGGGTACGTAATCAGTACGGATAGTGATTGCAATCAGGAAAACAATATGACATCTTGTTGGCATTCAAGGAACTGTACTCTAAAATACATGATAATGCGAAAGACGTCCATGTTTCTTGTCAGTCCAATCTGTACCTCATGATGCAGGTAGGATCAGTTGAGGTGGTCACACAGTTGCAGCGTGGCTTTAATGAAGTATAAATGTGTGAAATATTTTATTTCAGAGTGGCGAGTTTACCAGTACATTTTATGCAAATACTCGTTTATGCAGTCCGGAATAGTCCTGATAAGCGGCTGCAGAAGGTACGTAAATGCCGACAGTAATTTGAAACATGACAGGGCTTCGCCCAGCGAAGTAACAATTTTTATGGAGGACTCACAAAGACTGTTTGTTGCTTCTTTATGGTGGAATGAGAAATGAAAAAAGCGGAAAATACTGAGACTTTCATGTCAGATATCATAAAAAAACGTCGCCGAAGTCAGTATGTTACCTATCTGAACTAGTTTTTTGTTAGGGTTGGGTGGAAGGGGTACGAGGAGCAAAAAAGATAGGGCAGTGCCTCAACATACTTGCAGGAATTATTTTATTAGTAAATAATATAGTAAAATTAATATTTGTGACAGTTATTTATATTTAGCTGTTCACTATATTAGATTTTTGTAAAATAAAAACTGGGGGAGGAAGACATTTTCCAATTTGAACTTTTAAAAATCCACCCGTGATTGTAGTTTCCGAATTGGTAAAGTGTCTGGTTCGGATACGTTTGGGGTCGAACCAACATGGTAAAATCAGGTGCTTCCACCGGATCCCCAAATCCCATTCTGGGATGTTTTGTAAATACATAACGTAAGTATTTTTACAGGCAGTTCTGGGTGCCGATTAAATATCGCCACCTGCTATTTGCAACGCAAGTGCAGAGCAAGTTAAACGGGTCTTCTATGATATTACGTGAGGATATAATTCCAATGCAGCGCAACCAGACGCAACGCAGGTGCAAGTTTGGCGTTGCACCTATAAAAAGTCATATTTAATCGGCCCCATGATCTGGGTTTATGTAACGACTTACGACTAGGCAAGCGGACGTCAACCATTTACGTCACAACATTACAAACACACGCTGTAAACCATTTATGACTACAATATCTTCGTTAAAGTGATGGTTTGGACGATATAGGTTTGAAAGGAGGGCGAAGCATCGTGTTGACATGGTGTAACAGGGTGCGAAAAGGATTTCTGAAGCCTTGCAATATGCTATAGGACACGTGCCTGACACTTCTTCCATTGACCGCTAATAGGCCGATGTTAATGACGTCAGTAGAAGTTTGCAGTAACCTACGCGTTTATGCGCAAACTCTGATCAAACATTTTGGCCTGAAATAGTTCTTAAAGGTTCTCTTGAACAGTTCTAGAAGGTATATGCGGTTGTGCGCTGATGCGATTTAATTTGCTACTGGTTCACTGACCTCAAGAATGAGTTTCAGTAACAGTGACCCAATCGCAAAACTTATCAACGTGCCCAGCAGTTTGCAATCTAACGTCTACTCAATTAATTCGTGAAATTTCCGGGTCTCTTCTGAAAATTATAATTTGTGACAGTTTTGTCGGAAACGCAGTTGAAGGCTGTTAAAGAACAGGTTACTATGATTTTCTCTCATTTTACAAGTGTTCTCTGTCGATTGCTGCAGGGTATCGCTGATGTATCGGGGAAGTTCTCTTCTCTGCCTGACTCTTTTTATGAGGGACGGAAACCCGCCATGGTCAAGGGAGTGCCATGAACCTTAGACTGACTGTGTGACACAAATATCAAACTGACTTTGTATAATATTTTTGTTGGTTAGTTCATGAGTAATGCTTTGTTAGAGGCAACGACTAGAAAAATTACAACCTGCAAGTTACTAGAAATACGCCTACGCAGTAGTCTCGAGCGCGAATCGCAGTAGTCTCGAGCGCGAATTTTTATGGTGTTATTGCTTGTTTGTAAATTAAATCGGTATCATTTCGTTAACGTAATAGTTGTTGTATATAGACAAAGGATATTGACCAGGTTCCTGCTGGCGAATACTTATATACATATATGCATATATATGTGTATATATATGTATATATATGTATATATATATATATATATGTATATATATATATATATATATATATATATATATATATATATATATATATATATATATATATATATATATATATATATATATATATATATATATATATATATATATATATATATATATATATATATATATATATATATATGTGTGTGTGTGTGAGTTAAATGTTTTCAAACGACGTTGTTTTGAAATTATTGTATGAGAGGTTTCGTACAAGAGATTTTATCTTGTGTCATGTTATTACTACTTAAGAGACTAACACGCAATTTAAAGGGTTACTTTGTCCCTGCTAGGGTGGCTTTTCACCGCACTCAAAATATTTACGTCACATCAACTTGGCGAAGAAAAAGTAAAGTGTGGCAACATGGTATGAATTTTAAATTTGTCCTAAATATGTTTTTTTATTACTTCATTAAATTACAACAAAACTAATATTTCAAATGGTGCAAACGTGCTCCTATATGTGCAAAGTAGTCACATTTTACAGTAACGTGCGCGTGTTCGACGTTCTTTTTTTTTTTTCGTTGTTTATCCTCAATTATAAAATTCGCACATCATCACAACTGAATGTTTGTGACTTAGCTACAAACGGTTAGCAAAAAACTGAGTAAAAATTCGTGGTCAAATAATTTAAATGCAACACGCTTAAATGCTCATTCTCTCGTTCCCGCCATTGTTTACTTTATCTAATAATACTGAGTCATAAAACCTGTATAATGACACGAAATATTCTACTTTGTTTGGTTTACTGCCTCTATTCCTTGTAGAAACACCGCGGTGGTCAGCGTTTGTACTGATGTATATTAATAAAAAAAAAAAAAAAAAAACATTTGAATGAAATAAAACGGTATTCGTTAGTGCACCTAAGATGTCGCTAATGTTCAACATTAAAAACCTTATTTTCAACAATATTTAAAAAATACGAAGATGAGTCCTTTCATGATTTAATAACTTTTGTCCATTAGGCCGCGACATCTAATCTTAGAGTAAATTATTTCATTTTACTTAGTCTGATAGTTTTACTTAGTTGTATGCGCCCGTAGTCATGCATACTTCGAGTTTGACATGCTGTTATTTGAATACTATGCATGCTAAAAAAATGTTCCGTAAGGAAAATGCAGTCTCAAGCGACGTCTACAAAACTGACATAATTTCGTACTCAAATAAAATTGTTAATTTCACACTTGAACGGCCTTAAGTCATAACTAGAGAGATGCAAAATTCGCGTTATTTTCTGACAGCTGACTAGACTCCAAGTGACTATAGGCTCGTTCAACGTCTCCCGCTACCCGATATTATCGTGACTTGCTATGGATATGGCCCGGTAGTTTTCGCGAAAAGATTTTTGTCCCACTTTGTTTCGGTGCCTTACGCGCACACCTGCAGCTCAACTTTATGGCTATTGACAGAGTGCATTTGTGCAGAGCCGTTATTCATTTGACTGCACCAATCAGTACACGGATAACTGCCACACATCACGTCTGTGATTTGCGGGTTTAACCTCCACACGCCGGGTGTTACGGTATCCAATCACTGACCACAAAGCTGAGCTGCAGGTATGCACGAAAGGCACTGAAACAAAGTGGTGAAAAAATCTTTTCGCGAAAACTACTGGGCTCTAGCCATGGAGAAGGCTTACACGGTAGAATCCAATCTCTGTAAAGACGTAACACACGTAAATGACAGCACGTAAAAGTTTGTGGCCAACTGAATTGCAGATTATGCTCTGTTATGTATAGGAAAGTGAAGTTTAGTCTGCTTAATGTAAAGTAAAATGAATTTTCTGTAACTATCACTAGAGGGACAATTATTTCGCGTATTCATTCTAGGTTAGGTTGGACGCCAGAAAATGTACTCCACTGTCACGTCTGTGATTGGATGACAGTTGTTTTGACACTTCAACGACAAATGCAAACCATTGCATTAGAAAATAATTCTTGGTGGTATCAGGTACGATTAGAAGCCTTTGGATAACCGACCGTGGCCAATATGTGTATAGGCTTGACAAGTCTAGGCTGCTTTCAGATGAATCCGCGAAATCATCGTACCTTTAACTAGCTGGTGATTTTTGGTGAAAAAATTGTGCAACATTTTGTTTAAAAGCCTCAGGTGCACATCTGCAGCTCTGCTTCATGGTCTGTGATTGGATGTTTTTAACTCTCAATGTCTTGGAGATCTACTCACAAATCACAGACGTATGGGTGTCGCAGTAACCTCATTCTCATTGGCACAGTCAAATGAGCAACGCCACTGCATAAATATACTCTGCCAATAGCCACGAAGAAGAGGTTGAATTACGTGAACGTGATGCATTAGCACAAAATGTTGCATTATTCTTTTCACCAAAAATTCACCGGCTCTAACTATCATGCGGTTTAGGGTTCTATCCTAAATCACAGACGTGTGGCGTCTAAAGGAGTACAGCGTGGAAAAGGTCCCCTGCGCATGCGTGTGAACATTCCCTTATGACAATTAGTTGAGGTTAGTTTCAATTAGTTTAGATTTACTTAGATTAGTTTAAAATACAGTGGCGGCTCGTAGTTTGTTGCCGGGTAGTGCACAAGTTGCAGAGAACTGTATAGTGTTGTGAGCTAGTTGACGCTACATCCACTGACCCGCTGGTATGTAGGTGCCGCTTATTACTTATTGGTAGAGATGGTGAAATTTCGCGAATTCAATGACCTGCATGTTAGAATCATATTTCCTATGCATACTCAAGTCCCGACCATTTGTCCCCTAGCTGCTACTCAGTAGAACAGCAGACAATGAACGAATAGGTAGCGCTAGTTTATGCATAGGATATTTGATTCTAACATGCAGGTCATTGAATTCGCGAAATATCACCATCTCTACTTATTGGTCACAGCAGAATAAGTGGCTCTTTGGTATACGGCGGCGTGTTCAGGAGAGTGTGCAGTTCTCGGCAACTTGTGCCCTCTCAGCCAATAACCTTCGAGCTGCCACTGTTAAAATACGGAGAAACAAAAAACTGTGCTCTGATTGAAAGGTCGGATTTGTTAGGTCAGGAAACTACAATGAAAATTAATACGCGGCGCTGAAACTACTCACACCTGCGCAGAACAGTTGAGACGTAATTGAATTTCTCCCGTTAGATTCTTGTTCCGTGTCTCAGTGACATTACGATGACTGACACAGTCAAATGAGCGACGTCTATAATCAAAGACACGCTGCCAGTAACCAGAATCTGATCTGCTGGTGTTCATGCAAGACACTGAAACAGGTTGGTGTAAAAATGTTTTCATCAAAATTTGGGGTTCCTAAATTGACCTTGGCCTGTTCAACGCTCCCTACCTACATGGCTGCGCTTTTACATCAAGAGCCACTATTTTGTAGCGGAAATAATTTTTCGCCATTTCGTTGCAGTGCCTTACGTGCACAACTGCAGATTATTTTCGTGGTCTCTCACTTGTCTTGAGGTTCTCCTAGCGATTCACAGGCCTATGGTGTCACAACAGACGTCTTCTGATTGGTACAGTCAAATAAGAGACGTGTCTGAACAAAGACACGCTGCCAATAACCACAAAGCAGAGCTGCCGATGTGAACGTAAGGCATTGAAACAAAATGTTGCAACAATATTTTCGTGACAAACTCGTGGCTCTCTTTCCAAATGGACGCATCCAATCAGCTGCGAGCGAGCCGTGTGCATGCCAACAGGTGAATCAGACGAGATGCGCGAGGGTGAACTCAGGTAACACCTCTCGGAGGAAACGCCCCCGGTCGATAGTATGACGTCACGACTGTAGTCCGTGGGTGCTGTTGTCGACTCTGATCGTGCGCGGAATTTCAAGTACTATAATCTCGATACGTTTGCATTCACACCACAGTGACCAGAAATAGCAAATCACATGCAGATTTGTTAACACGGTGCGTAGGCGCTTTTTATACCAAAACATGTATCTTAAGGGCACGGTTCACCTTAGTTTTCAACGTCTTTATTTATGTTTATATTTGTACCAGATATTTTTTTCTTATTTGAGACATAAATTGTGAATAAATCTTCCTCTTAGGAAACTTTATCTCTCATAGTTTTTGCGTAATGAGTCGTAAACGTCAAAATTTGCACTTTACGGTTTTAAGTACGCCACTAAAACCAACTGACATACCAAACCGACAAAATTCACAGTGTACAACAATGTTATAGGCTATGATTTGACATATATAAAAACAAAAAATAAAATTCTTTTATATTTAATAAAAATGCTGAATTTTGAAATGAAAATTAAAAAAAATATCAACAATTTTTAGAAATATACAAAATATGTATTTTTTTGTTTTTAAATATGTCAAATCATAGCCTACAACATTGTCATATAGTGTGAATTTTTTCAGTTTGGTATGTCAGTTTGTTTAAGTTGCGTACCGTACTTAAAACTGTAAGTGCAAATTTGACGTTTACGACTCATTACGCAAAGACTATGAGAGATATGAAAATTTCCTAAGAGGAAGATTTAATCACAATTTATGTCTAAAATAAGAAAAAATATCGGGTACAAACACAAAAATAAATAAAGACGTTGAAAACTGAGGTGAATCGCGCCCTTAAGCAACTAAATTGCGCAATATTCAACAGGCTAGAGCTGTAACCGAGATATTAGGGCATTAAAGAGCGGAACAGAAAATTTGCTCCCTTTTCGGTTTTAGAAATGCGCTAGAAAAATTTCTCCCACAATCTACCATACATAGTTGTACCGGAAATCTTAATTGTGTGTAGTATTGCCTTTCGCAACGCATAGTGTCACAAAAAAAAAAAAATGTTACCCTAAATGATACTTCTTAGTCAGGTTAAAAGGATTGACAGGATTAATTGTAAATGAAATAGCCGGAAGCCTTTGTAACCGGCATTAAAAGTCTATATACAAATACAGTGCATGTGCCACTTGAATAACTGCACTTGCACAGCATTTAAACACGACTGTCTTCATTTTTTAAAAGCTTTTGAAATAATAAATACACCTAAATGAGCGAAATAAGTACATTACACCAGTGGCGAATTTAAGGAGTGAGCTACCGGGCTTAAGGCCCCCCCCCCCAAAAAAAATTGTTTTCAACATTATGTAGCCAAAGGATGCCCAGTCTCCTAAAGGAAACTGGAGTTTTGTTCTATGACGATCCGAGTACATTTAATGTGTCCTACTTGTATGTTATTTTTAAAGTTTTGTAACATTAAACAACCACACTTTTGAGATGCCTGGTATTGTTTACAATCCATAAAGTCACGCAAGGGAGATTGGGGAGGGGGGGGGAGGCAAAATACGTTTCTAAAGCCGCCATTGCGTGACACTCATATATATTTTATGCACAATGATTTAATATTACTAAAATTCTTTATTATCTACTCATACTTATGTGTATGAATACGATGTAAGCCTCCCGAAGTTTTAAGGTTGTTCAGTAACTGTAGTCGATAGCGCTTATTATACAACACTGGCAGATATGGACTGTTCGTGGTTTACTGTGGAGCCGACATCAAAAAAATAAATACTATAAAAAGAACTGCTCGTAACAATACATACGTTTGAACGTTACAGTAAAAGTTTTTAAGATGCTGGATACGAGAGTTACAGCCGTTCAACGTGCAAACGTTTCAAGCACATACGCTATATATATATATATTTATTTATTTATATATACATATATATATATATACACACACATATGCATACACACAATTTAGAACCGCTATCTCAGTAGTTGTATTTTTAAATACTATTTCTTAAATTAAAAAAATAATTATTTTGATTTACAGATTAATATTACACAAGGCTTAACGTACGCTTACACTTAAAAGTGAAACATTATCTAAGGTTCAAGCCGAGGAACTTTCATACTAAAAAACAGCTACACAACGAAGGCCGGTCTAGAGAATCTTTTTGACTCTTCGTATTTACGTCGCCAAACTGTAAGTCAGTTAACGTCTACGTAGAACACTGATAGAAGCAGTTAAACTTTGCATTTAGCGTCGTCGATTGTTGTGGTTGCGAAAGCGATGCTTGTCGATAGCATTTCCAAGGCCTCGTTTGTTAATCGAGGAACTGGCGCCGAGATTGGGTGCAGATGAGCCCATTAGTTTCAAATAATAACATGCCTATTTCTTCAGACTCTTGTGAGTGGTACGGTACTTCTATAAACCGTAAGTCACCAATTTCTTGTAGGGACTCTGCCACTCAGCAACTATAGTTGAAATGATGATTTTCCGCTAGCTCAGTGAACTCTTCAACAGCTCTGTAGACTATTCTCTGGAGATTGTGTTGTCTTTGGTTACATTTTATAATTACACTAATCAAATAGTGTTTCGCATTGCCCTAACATCTTGTTTGGAAGATGTAGCTCTTATAGCTTATTTTGAATTTGTATGTAAGGTGTTTCTATTGGGCTCATTTGGCGTGCTCATTCATTTGCTACTTTCGTATTGTAGTTAACACACGTGCACTAAAATTAAGGTGGTGCAACAATGTTTTCGTAGGTGGTAGTTCTGAAGTGGTGTCGGTACATCTTTCATTATTTATTATTTATGTGACAATCTGCATTACAGATATAACATCGTGTTTTAGGCACCTAAAAACATAGGTCATAGCTCCTTACATTTTTCCAAATTGGCATTTCTTGTCTACCATTGCCTGTACCCTTTCTGTAGCCAACTTAAGGAAAAGAATTCATTCTATCTGAAGACTACTAGTTAACTAACAACTGTAGCGTCGTATATTTGTATAGTTCTCCAGACGTAGATATTTACGCCAAGTTGTGCAAAAAAGTTTTGAAATTAAATTTACGGTGAAAATTTGAGAAATACAACATTTATGATGACGATACCCTTCCACATCTCGTTGACAGCGAGGTCGTTAGAGGCGTTACCGGTTACTAATAGGAGCAAGAAACTAGCAGGGGAACGTCCATGGCTTGTGAAAAGGAATCATCGAGCATTCGCATGGAGTGATGACTGATGACGGATAACCATGGAGAACACATAATGTTTATCATACCTGTATTCGAACTCACTTCCTCCCGAATACGGAGGCGCCTGGTAAGTAACAACTTCTACTCCTCGCTGGTGGCGTGAGTGAGTGAAGAGGTTTTGGTCAGCGCTCAACATCGAGGTCTTCAGAGCTGGTGAGGGGTGACATGATGTAAGCATGGAGCAGCGCCGGAATGAAACGGCGGGGGAAACGGGACATCCCCGAGAAAACCCGCCGACCAGCGGTATCTTCCGGTACGATTCCCACATGCGGAAATCCGGGGACCGACCCCGCCGGGAATCGAACCCGGATCGCCTTGGTGGGAGGCGAGAGGTCTGACCTCGTTCAGTGGAGAGAGAGAGAGAGAGAGAGAGAGAGAGAGAGAGAGAGAGAGAGTAAACATAGCTAGACATATTTTACGTGTTCGAGACCTATTGGTGCTAAAGCAGTAAGGGCGATCAAGACACGGACGTCGGATACATAAAAGTCACAACACTCAATGCACTTAGCTGGCGTGTAGTCGTTCCGCTGTCGGCTCGCCTCTGCCAGGATTCCAGCAGTAGGCTAAACCTACCATTTTATTACGCAACGGTAAGTTAGGAACGCTGCGTGTCCATTAGGTACTTTAAATGTCCTGTGGCTGTATAGCGGACTTGTCTTCATGAAATGACAATGAAAATGATCGATTTTGTTTTTTTTTTTGTCTTACCGAAATAAACTTAATAAACTCACCCGGCAAACATACACGCCATGCCAACATGTCGCATGCACCGACGTATTTCCAAAATGTATCACTGTTTCTAAATGATACATTAGCGATTGAAGTTCTGTACACCACGGAAGAAAAGGTTAATGAAAATCTTTATCTATTACGACACACGTATTTTTTTAAAATTTTATTTATTTGATGTTACGTGCCCTCGAACAGCCCATGGCCTTGGTAGAGAAACACGGCGGAAAGGGGGAAGTGATCGGGCAGGACTTGTTTAAGGACGCGGTATACAGACATTTTCATCACCGTGTTTTTATTTTTTATTTGTACCAGATATTTTTTTTTTCTTGTTTAAGACACACAATGTGACTTAATTTTGCTCTTATAAATTATTTTATCTTGCAAAGTTTTTGCATTATGGCTCGTTAAAACAAGATTTGCATACTTCCGTATTAAGGACGACACTAAAACCAACTGATATACCAAACTGAAAAAAATCGACGGTGAATAACAACGTTGTAGGCTACAAGTTCAGCTATGTTAAACCACAAAATAAAATATTTTTGTATTTTTAAAAACGATTATTGCTTTTTTAAAATGTCTATTTACAATTTTAACTTTTTATGGAAATGCATAAAAATTTTATTCTTTGTTTTCATTACGTGAAATTATAGCCTGCGACGTTTTTATCCACTGCGAATTTTTTAAAGTTTGATATGTCAGTTGGTTTTAGTGTAGGTCTTGAAACGAAAACATGCAAATTTTGACTTTAACAAGCCATTACGCGAAAACTGTGAGAGATAAAAAAATTTCATAAGAGCAAAATTGAGTAAAATTTAGTGTCTAAAATAAGTAAATAATATCTTGTACAAATAAAAACTAAAAACATTGTGATGAAAATTGCTGTATATCGGGCCCTTAAAGAACCATTCCGGCATTCACCTGGAATTACTTCGGAAAACCCTACAAACTGAAATCAGGATGGCCGGAGCCGGGAATCAAACCCGGATCCTGCCGAATGCGAGGCAAGTGTTTTTCCCCTGCTCCACCACATTGTTTTTTTTTTTTTTGTTAGGCTCCTTGGCGAGGTCGCAACATCGCCAACGAGCCGAACAGCCCCCCCCCCCCCTTTTTTTACAGGATTAGTATTTGACAATTACCCAGTTGTGACAGTATTTGGTGACTCTGACAATTGAAAAAACGGTAACGGACAAACACAAATTTTACACCCAGCCAGACCTGGGAATCGAACCCAGAACCCATCGTATCCAAGTCGGTCGCTCAACCAACTGAGCTACGGGGGGTCGGCACACTCGGTTACTACTCCACCACCCTCGGTTACTGTTCCACCACGCTCGGTTACTGCTCAACCACACTCGGTTTCTGCTCCACTAAGCTCGGTTTCTGCTCCACCACGCTCGGTATATGTACTAGGACATGTGCTCGTATAGCAGTTGAAGCTGTTGCCATGGCTCACAGTTTCGAATGAAGAAAATGGCTGACATACTCTTCATACAGGGCGTGCTAAAGGCAGTGTTCGAGAGGCAACACGATTGTGTCACGACGTAAACTTTCAGAGAATACAGCCAGACAGCAATATGTTCACTAGGTTCTCAAGTGTATATCTGCAGTTTGGATCCTCAAGGACTCAGGAATAAGGTGTTCATGTACTCAGTCGTAATATGTCGTATCGGGAAAACATTGGTTTCCGGAACTAAGTTTAGAAGGAATATTTTCCCCTTTTATTTGTACCTATAATAGTCAAACATCTTGTACATAGCAGACATTGTGAATGTGAATAAGTAGAGGCATGCAAAATTCGGGTTATTATTTGGCGACAGACTAAACTCCATTGCTCTGTATGTACGTGGGACCAATATGTGAATGAGTTTGTGTGATATCAGTTAAAGTGTTGTTGTGACTTTATAAGCACGGATCAAATTGTGTGTAAATGGTTCGCAAGAGATTGGTCACTCTACCGCGTAGCTTTAAATTATTTGTCAGAAGTGATCTTTGCGGCAGGCCACGACATCGTGGTCCAACGAGAGACATCGAGAGAACGTACAGTGGCTTGCGGTCTAGTCTGCTGACAGAAATCAACGTGCATTTTGCACGTCCCTATGAATAACTTATTAATAGAGGCAAGATTATTTCGCGTATTGATTCTATGTCAGGTTGAATGACAACATCGTATATTTCACTACTCCTTCTGTGATTAGACGACACCTGTTTTAACACATCTTTGACGACTACACGACAGTGATAAATAAGGAAACTAGTCGTGGCGGTAACACATGTTACGGTTAGAAGTCAATGGATATTTGACTTTGGTCAGTGTGTGTATAGGTCTGAGAAGTCCAGGCTGTTGCCAGATTAATACGCGAAATACTTGTGCCTCTAATTATTAATAACTTATTCAGAATAAATAATTATTCACTGATTACAGGTGGAGTTTCACTGAAGTACTTAAACTTCCTCAAAGGGAATCAGTGAAAATTCTGGTAATCAGGATATATTAACTTATTCCGATTTAGTGCGTACTTGACGATTTTCAGTCAGTCCGCCATTCCCAGGAAATTTAGGAATGTTTTTATTTGTAAGAATTTATAATAAAAACCAGGGAAAATGTTTTTGTTTAGTCATTACAGTTTGTCGAATTGATATTGTGAAACCGGTTACCATTTCAAGGTGGACCAGTGGTAAAACACTCGCCTCGCATTTTTAAGGATCCGTTTTCTATCGCCGGCTCCGGCTATCCTGATTTCCCGAAATCATTCCTGGTGAATGTGGGATAGTTCCTTGGTAAATTACTTGGCCAACTCTCTCCCTTACTTCCCCGTGTAGTGCCTCTACCAAGGCCTTTTGCTGTCCGAGGGCACAGAAACATGAGCCCTGGGTGCTTATACCCGGCGCTCAAACCAACACAAACCAACACACGAAATGATTATATCTTCCCAATGTATGTTCAATGTTTGACTGTACAGTGATCGTCTAAATCCAATTTATCAATTTATCCATAATCCTCCCGAATCCAGAATCGTACTAATCCTTTCACATATACATTTTCACAATACCTTATCCAAAATCATACACTTTAAACAACAATATGCTCGGCTTCAAATTTGGTAATTTAATAAATAAAAGAAATTTATTATTTACTTTAAATTGACAAAATAATTAGGTACATATACACAATCAAGTATAAACAGATAGCTTTAGTACACTTACAAGAACAATCATCACCAAGTAAATTAGTACACCAATTACCACAACCAAAGTACAGTACATACACGATATTAACCGTTGTAAACACAAACGTATAAACCTTAGTACTGGAAAGGGCGAGGAGTCGAGCAAAAATGGCGGGGTCCGGTAACCATTTTTGTGACTATTTTTTTTGTGATTCCAGGCAAGCCAATTTGATTTTTTTTTTTTTTTGCATTTTTAAACTAACCTAACATAAAAGTTTCATAATCATAGTTAAAATTAGAAGTTCAAGTAAAGATAAAAAATTTCGTAATGACAGTTGGTTAAAAATTAAATTAAATTTAGATAAGTAAAATTAAATTCCTGGTAGACCTTAAGCTAATTAGGGTCCAAAACTATTTTTTTTTTTAATCCGAGGGCATATAACTACCAAAATAAATACAACTAAGTAATTATTCTTAATCTTATATATAACATATGTACTGTACACTTCAAATCAGTATGAGTAAAATATATTTATTATGATTGTTATGTCTGTGATTTAAAATGGAGTGATATAATTAACAAGTAAAATCAGTGAAAAACTTGTTTTGGTTAGTAAATATTTACTGATTCCTATTTAAAGTGAATAATACTTTTGTCCCAAGAATATGAGATAGTCTGAATGATAGCCAGATCCCCAACGACAATTAAACAAAATGAAATTAACTAACAAAGAATTTTTGTATATGTAATACTGCTTACTTTTGTGTAACTTTTTAAATTTTGTCGTGTGGGGCGAATTTCATGCTTTGGTAGTGAAGTAATCAAAGGTAACATCAAAAGCACAAGACTGCCGCATACAGGATGTTGGAATATTTATCACCGCGGGGGATTGCTGGTTGGCTTTGTTTGTGTATCACCTATTGTGTGTCCTCGGAAGTCTGCTACTTCATTCGCATATATGAAAGTCGTCTTTCACAATAAATATAAGAAGATATGAAAACAATATGGCCATACGTATCAACCGTATGGTATCCCTGGATTACAAAGCCTAAGGCGACAAATTATGTTAAAAACAAATTTACATATAATAAGTAACGTATGTTTTGAATCTGTATTTAATGTGGTGCAAGTTTTGTGCAATGCTCTATAAAATTTTCTCCAAACAACGCACGGCAGATTAGATAGAAAAACTTTCTAAAGAACAATCAAAGCGTCACAATGTGAACATTTTTAATGTTTCCCGTAGGTGCCATGTTACTAGTAAATAAGAGCACTCGCCTACCACCAATAAGGTTAATTCTACTACAGGTTAGAAAGATCAATGTTATAAGTTTGGCACAGGGAACATTTCTACCACTTGAGCGCTGGTATTGCTAATGCACCAAACTGACCAATCACAGAGCTTTCCTGAATTTTAAGTTTCATTAAGTTGACTATTTAAAAGGCGAAATTGGTTTCTTTTCACTTCAAAATTAAATTAAATGACAAATATAATTACCAAGTTTATTTAAATTTAATTTTACTACGGTTTCGTATTTATCTGGTCTCTTAGCGATCGAAGCGAAACTAGTGGCAGAAATTTTCCCTGTGCCAAGCTCTCCCATAAGAAAACGTATTTTCTTTCTAACCTGTAGTAGAATTAACCTTACCAACAAGGTGTTTCTGGTTTGCTTCCCGGCGGGGTGGGACCCCGGATTGTTGCATGTGGAAATTGTGCCGGACGATGCTTCTGGTCGGCAGGTTTCCTCGGAGATCTCCCGTTTCCTCCGTCAATCTCATTCCGGCGCCTCACCATTGTAAAAACTCATCTTATGTCTTCCTCTGAGGCAAATAGATGCCTACGGGCGCCCAAGTAGCAAAGTCTAGAATTCTGGTTGTGCTACTCTGGCTCACGTTTACACTCCTCAAACGACATTTATTTTTAAGTAATAAATAGAGACCGGAAAAATTCGCGGTTTCACTGACATGTAGGCTAGCCTCCAAGAATATATTTTAAATCGTGCAGACAACAGCTGTTTATTAGCTGCTCGCTGACACTGTGCAATGGGTCTGTATTCAGAGACAGTTTTACTATTAGCTCAGTTACTTCCAGGAAGTGTATAGTAAGTCAACGGCCAATTGTGAAAGTGATACAGACCTGTAGTTGCTGGAATTCTATCTTGCGCATAAAAGAAAACGCGAATTTTTCAGGTCTCTAGTAATAAATACACGGAAAAACGAAATTTCAGAACGAATAGCCAAAAGAAAAAACAAATACAGTATAAACCCAAAGCGACACAGTTAAAACAGCACAGACAATAAATACTAAATCATGAAGCGAGGTTGCGCAGCGGTAAAAACACTTAAGTTGCATTCTGGAGGACCAGGATAATCCTAGACCACTCCTGGTGAATGAAAGGATGGTCTCTAATTAAAGACCATGGCCGATTAATATCCCCGTTTCCTATCTCTACGGGGGTTTGCGGTGATAAAGGGATCAGACCTCTCGCCTCCTACCTAGGCGATCCGGGTTCGATTCCCAGTGGGGTCCGCCCCGGATTTTCGCACGTGGGAATCGTTTCGGACGATACCGCTGGTCGGCAGGTTTCTGCGTTGCTCCATGCTCACACAATGTCACCTCTCACCAGCGCTAAAAACTCCGTTGTTAAGTGAAGTGCTGACCAAAATCTATTCACTCATTCCTATCTCTTAGAAACAGGGACAGTCTATAATGACCTCGCTGTCGTCAAGATGTTAGGATAGATGCTCACCTGGTAGGCGTGGCGAGAGAAATAATAGGGAATTACATATATTCGATAGGACTCAGTCACCATTCGTGGTTTATCTTTCGTACAGAACCCAATTTCTGCATTGAGAAGAGGAAAATAGTGCAACAGGAATAAAAAATATGGAAAAGAAAACATAAAATAGACATTTACAAGTGTTTTTTTTTTCGTATGACAAACCTCATTTGATCGTAGTTTTTAATATATATATATATATATATATATATATATATAAACTAAAATATCCTATAGCGATTTTGGCCGTACCAAGGTGAACAAAAAGTCAGTAGTGAAATGTATGTAAGTAGATCCCTACCTGCTCTCATTAGGGCTCCCAGGTAGGCAACGGCCGTAAAACCGTTCGAGTGTCAATAGTTAATTTTGGTTTTATTGTGTATTAATAATGTTAAATTTTGTGGACATTACTAGTGACTGCGTTGTCCCCCTCCCCCACCCAAGTAAATTGTTTTTAGCTTGGATAGAATCCCGATATCAGAACGTGTAAATTACGGCAGCATATACGCAATGAAAACAATGGACTAACGCAAATGAAATAACTTTACATTGAAATTAAATGTCACGAAATATTTCCTGAACGTTATTAAAAATTTAATTAAATTATTAACGGAATTAAATAAAAATCGTGCAAAAATCAAGTGGTATCCATAATTTCCTGCAGGAATACTTTTTTAAATTACAGAAGTAGATTGGTCTATGTTTTGTAACTATAAGAAAATATCTTGTTACATGCATAATTCAAAGGTAATTATTTTATTTTATTAAGTCCATTGGCGTTGGATGTATGCTGCCGTAACATGCAAATTTTGATGCTGACATTCCATTTTGGGAATTCTGTTCAAGCTAAACATTTTATATAGAAGGTTTATAACTCATTAGCAACAACAAACTTCAAAATGAACCTTATTTCGTACAGATATAAAATAATTATGAGATTTTCACTTCTGAACGTCCTTGAGCCTGATTACCTACTTACAATTAGTGAGAATAAGACAAAACCGTACCCAATACTGATGATGTGACAAATGTAAGACTGGATGCAAAGATGACACAATAGACGAGCTTGATAACGCTTTCACAGGGATTCTCACGCAATTACTACAGCAACGGACAAGCGACTTTATAGAGAGATAGCAAATAAAAATCAGGCCTTGGTAACAGGTGAATACTTGATGAAAGTGAGTATGCTACAGTAGTGGCAAGGAAGCGTGGCGCGTCATGCAGACTCGTCATCAGCTGGCTTTGGATCAATGGTGTCTCTGAAGGGACGGCGACATCGGCCACAAACAATGCTTTCAGGCTGATTACTCGTGTACGTATATCCCTTTCTTTCACTCCTCCATACGCTGCTGGACATAACCGTGCGTTCCACCCTGCTCTAGCTGTTACCTGTATCTATTCACCTTTACTGCAGTCTCTAAGCTGCCTTCTCCCTGCAGTATAGGTTTTCAGTAGCAACTAAATAGAGAAAAGTGGTATTTTATTTTTGGGTGATAGCCCTTTATGAGACATCTGTTTTTTTTAAGTCCCCGCGTCTTCCCTTTGTCCTCAACTTCTTCAAAGTTCGAAAAGGAAGTTCTTCAGTCTATCGCCCATATGACTGTAATGAAATGTCATAGAAAGTTTGTAATTTTCTGGAAGATTCCTTATTGAGTTTTATTTCAGAGTTTTTTTATTTAAAATGATAATTAAGGTACTACAAAATTACTAACTTATAAAACTGACTTTTTTAAACACAAATATTTCTTCGTGAAATGTTGTTACAAAATTAAAAATACACACAATCTAACAACACGTGTTCAGTATAAACTGCCAAATAAATTTTGTGATCGTCTAGGAGTTTGGAATTTTATAGCTCCTTAAATATAATTTTAAGTAAAAATAATTTCGAATATACTTTGTAGTATACTTAATAAGGAACAACCAAGAACCGTTTAACTGCCACCATTTACTAACGGACTTAAAGTGTGTTAGTAAAGAACTGCTTTTTCAAACTTAAGAGGGTTTGTGGTTAGAGACATGACCGGGGAATGGTGTAGAAACACAGGTGGGAGTAGAGGTGACTTTTGACAAAGTACTTCTCATTACAAGTGTGTTTGAAGTGGTTTTTATCGTGTGGTAGAAATTGCAACAGAACCCAGAAATAATACCAGACAAAAGTAATTAATATAACACTCTTTTAAAACTGGTTAAATGTACAAAATAATTTCTCCTATGAAAACACTTGTAA
Organism: Medauroidea extradentata; assembly: GCA_003012365.1. Lineage (NCBI taxonomy): Eukaryota > Metazoa > Arthropoda > Insecta > Phasmatodea > Phasmatidae > Medauroidea > Medauroidea extradentata. Next base: position 29,022 of record PNEQ01020927.1, read on the forward strand.
GAATAAAACAAAAACCTTAGTATTTTCAATAGGTGGTAATTGTCGCACGAATACTTCACGTAAGTCGCTAACGATTTTATTGCACTGAAAATGATACGAACTGTGGTGTGAATTTTCCCAACTGCAACTACTCCTTACTTTTATCTATTGCCTGTGCCCAACGTTTTTCATTTTAATCCTTCAAGTATTAAGTGTGAGAAACTATTTTATATTTTTAGTCCCTTTTAAAATGTGGTAAATTAAATATATTTATATGTAATATTATTTTCTGCTCTTTAGTCTTGCGTGCGCGAAATTGTGCAATAATGAGTTTTAAAAGCGTAGTATGATACAGCAAAAATTAATTTTGTATTTAGTTTTGAAATAATTACTTTCTAACAATTTTTTCCTATTATTTATATTGCATTGCCCTCCTCTTCTGAACTATGTTCAAAGTTTCGAGTGAGTAGCTCATCGGAAAGTTAGTTTAACGCGAAATATAAAAATATAATTTTAATTAATTTATATAAATAATTATTTCTTACTACTTTTATAGTTGGCAGCTAATTGCTGTATGTTGCTCCGTGTATTTTTCTGTTTAAATGCAACAATACTGAAATAAAATCAACTGAAAGTCTGAATTCCACACTATCAAATTATGTAGGTTCCTGCCGACTGCACAATTTGTCTTATACGCGCAAACATCAAGGGACGTGTCCAGAGAGGGTAGTCGTTAGCCGTTACGTGCGGAAAGACACGAAATGGCTGAAAATAAAAATTTAGCAGACATTTTTTTGAGTGCTCACTTTATCATGAATCGCCTGCAGAGTTGTCCTGAAAACGGAACTGGTAACTGCGACTGCATGCAATGTGGCGTTTGTAAGGATTTTAGAAGTCAGCGCACATTTTCTGAACGCTCACTACAGAACACGTGTTTTACGTCATATCGTAATCAATGAAGAACAGAATGAAAATAATAGCTTTACTTAATGAATTGAACTATTCATAGACATTTTACCTATATATATAGTAACCAAGAGTCAAACAATGTTTTGTTAAGAAATTTTTACCTTTTCTGACAAAAATTATTGTAAAGTTAGTTTACAGCCTCCACAGAAATACTGTATATTTTTGAATTTGTATAAATATAGAACTTATTATTTTGCTAGTATCTAGCTCATTAACTACAAAAGGAAATAAAAGCATTAACGTTATTTTTTGTAGTCCCCGTATAATATAATGTCCTCTAGAGCAAAACAATAAATAAATAAATAAATAAATAAATAAATAAATATATATATAAATTAATCCCTATTTCCCTTGGTCACGCCATTACGCGTGAACGGCTGGACCGATTTCACAATTTTTTTTGTTGTGTTTGTTATTGTTAGGAGAAGGTTCTTATGAAAGAAAAAATTTAAAAATTGCGCGGAAAATTAGAAAATTTAAGAATACTTATTTAAGAATATTATTTCTAATTTAACCTCGGACAATAATGTAACATTATGACATTTGACAAAGAGGATGTAAAAAATCTGAATATCGTTTAAAACAAATGCTTTGATCGGAGTTATTTTGTTGATAAAAGTAAATAAAGAAAACTGTATTTCTTAGTGTACATCACGGTTAGTTCAGAGCCATTGCTGTGTCTTTAGCGCTGTAATCCGGGCGGTCGGACTCAAACTCCACCCACTTTTTTTCATTGTTAACATTATAAAGTAAATAAAGATTGCTGGAGCCATGATTTAAAATTGTGAGCGAAGGAAGCATTTCATAAATTGATAAAAAAATACGTTTTGATAAATTGTTTATCTTAGTGGGAGGGAAGTGGGCGGAGTTTGGGCCCGACAGCCCGCATTACAGCACCAAAAATGTATAGCATTCTCGGTAACTTCGGGGTCAAGTTTCCAGGCGAGTGTCCAAGACCTGTTATTCTAAGGCCGTGGTCCTGTTAAACAATGGTTGCCGAAATTATCAAAACCTAAATAATACAAGATAGCATAACATATTTGAGTCTCACAGCCATGTGACACGGGAACAGGTGACATATAACTGGCCATGTGAAAAACATGGATTTTCAAGATTGATGCCACAAACACTTAGCGACTGCCCTTGAGATTTATTTATCGACATTAATTATAACAATTCGATTTCAGTAGTCGTCGTCAAGACAGGACAACGTCTGTCGGGTCAGCTAGTTGACATATAACATTAAAAATGTACACCATGCATAAAATTGTTAATCGATTAAATGTGTCTTGTCTCACAAGTTCAAAAATAAAACACCAAATATTCACCAATCCCCATGAGGCGTGAATTGCAGCCACTTGTTTGTATGCTTGGGCAAAACCAATGCACCTGTTCCACAAACGCGAGGCATAATACAATTCGGCGGGAAAATGAAGCACACGAGGACATTCACAGCTATCGCGCCGCCTATATTATGTCATAGCTCGTAGTCAGGACTTAACAACTATTTTATCCACCTTCCCTCGCTCTCCGCGCTCACAATCTCGTGTGTGTGGCAGAGTCGTTTGTGTTCAGGATCACTCCATTTCATCCCTGCAATTGCGTCGTATTTCTTTAGATATTAGCTTTTATTAAGAGCTTCATGAGAACATTACAGACTTATCTCGCTTGGTTATTGCTCATATATGTATGCTGTTCAAGCGTGATCTTCAAAAGGATGTCCATTGTTTATTATAAGTAATGCAATTTCAACTTTCTACCTCCGTTTATTTTGACTATTACCATTGGGAATGCTGTTTCTGTGCTCGTAAGACGGATATCTACGTAGTTATAGATAGCTCAAACTATATTCGCCCCTGTTGAGTACAGCTGTTTATATTCTTCACATAACAAGTTACATCCACAGTCGAGATCCTTAAGGTGTTATTCAACTGCAGGGTTCTCTGATATGCCATATTTAAATTGTTAGTTTATAATTTTAACTATTTAAATCTCTCAGCGTTGGACTCGCATTCGGGAGGACCCGGGTTCGATCACTGGTTCCGGCCATCCTGATTTAGGCCTATGTTTTCCATGGTTTCCCGAAATCCCTCCAGACCACGGCCGTAGAAGAACAGGTCTGGACACTCGCCTATCTAACAATGTATTTTGCTTGACCCCCTTGTTGTTTGGCTGTAGTTCAAGTTTCCGAGAATGCCGTACTTTTTGGCGCTGTTTTCCGGGCGGTCGGACTCAAACTCCGTCCACTTTTTTTCCATGGTTTAATTTATAAAGTAAATAAAGATTGCTGGAGCCTTTTCTTAAATTTGTGAACGAAGGAAGTATTTCATAAATTGATAAAAAATACGTTTTGATAAATTGTTTATCTTAGTGGGGAGGAAGTGGGCGGAGTTTGAGCCGACCGTCCTAACATCAGCGCCAAAAACCTATAGCACTGTCGTGAACTTAGTGAACTACAGCCAAACAACAATGGGGTCAAGTTTCCAGGCGAGTGTCCAGACCTGTTCTTCTACGGCCGTGCTCCAGACGAATGCTGGGATGGTCCCTTAACACAGACCATGGCCGACTCCTCTCCCAGCTTCTGTCATTGTGTCAAATAGTGTTTCATCGTCTCTAATGACCTCGCTGTCGACGAGACGTGAAGTCCAATTACAATTACACAAGTCTATCAGTGAAAGTAATACATAAAATGTATTTACTGTGAAATTACTAATCTTTTTATTTCTTTACTATTTATCTGTTCTACATAGCACGGTTTTTAATTTCATATCTGTAGCAACGCTTTCTCGTACAGTCATTTTAATTTCATCTATATAGGCCCTACTAATTTTTGTTGCATGATTGTGCACGTAGTTACCGAGATATATACGCATTTATGATTCAAACAACCGTTATGGGTACATAGTTAAAATATGTTTATGGCGTACGGTCAAAGTTAACATGTAAAGGAAAATTACATTTTATATGACTTGTTAAAAATACTCAAACACGGGAGAGGCTGTGAAAATATTGTGGTTGTGGTCAATATGCAAAGCAACGCCACAGTTCGCATCTATGCCATGCATTCTGATTATTAAATGCAAATTAACTTGTTTAGTATGCGCATGTTTGCAAGGCTTCCTTCACTTATTCACTGGCTCACAGCGCTTCAAGAAACTAAGTTAACATCGCAAAGCGTCACGCTGGTAGATTTAGAGAAGAGTTGGTGGCGGCTTGGACCCAACTAGGGTTGTCTTGCCAACTGGTCCATGTAACATTTCCGTATTCAGAATGTAACATTTCCCTACCATTACCAACATTTTCGTTATCTGGTATCTTGGATATACCATTATGGCCAGTATGAAATAAGGGCTAACTACATAAATCTGAATGAAATCTTGTAAGTGTTAACTATTTAATTTATGCTTGTAGGACCGGGGCGTGAATACTAAATTATCAAATTGCGATTATTTTAACATAACATATACCGTTAAACTTATAATTCAATGCAGTATGTATTAGATGATCGACTAGAATTGATCTTACTTATCGATCAGAAAATTGACAATAACTGGAGGTTTGTAATTACGCGCCACAACACCTGTCAAATACTAATTTATTACGTTAATAGTGCCAACTTTAGAAACTTCTAATGTTTTCACCGTGCTAAACATGTTCTGAATTTTAAACGTATTCATTTAAAGAATGATTTAAAATTGGTTTCCATGTGATTATCACTCGAAATATTTGCCGCAAAAGGGTCAACATAAAAAAGTTCATTATATTAACCGGTCGAATAACACAAGTTGAGCCTGTAGCAACTTCGTACGCTCTGAGCAAGATAATTCGTCTATATAATTTCCGGAAGTGGTTTTTTCTTAGCGCAAGAACTTGCGTATGTATGCGTAAATTTCCATACTGTTGACAAGCTGAGTACAACTCACAGACGAAGTTCGAAGCCGAAAACTCATTCGAGCAACTCGGAAACAAGTATCTGAGTCTCAAAACTTAGGTTATTAACCTTAGAACCGCCAGCGCCTTGTGGCTCGGAGTAAAGTTAGCACACATATACGTACGCGCTTTGAAGTGTTCGTACTATCACTACGGTCTAGTTCTAATGTAAGTGATATGTACTCATTTTACTTTGAACTGTTAAACTTTGTAAAAACATGCATGTGCTGGTAATATACAAGTAAACAGACGGTCACGTTACATTTGTGCGGGAATTCCGCTCGCTAATATCGAGGACACACTCAGATGACGGAAGTCAGTTTACGTAAGTTTTATTCCATGGCATAACCACCACAATTACTCAATACTCAAGAACTAAGCTCAGAAAATCAAGAACCAACTTTAACCAAACTGTACAGACGTATTTAGTCATTATGTTTTATAACCGTGTGTGTAAAATAAATTTGTTAAACTGATTTATTGCGTAACTAAGCAATTGCATAGAAAATAATGTTGGTCAAATAAATCTGAACGATGTTGGTTTTAGGAAATTGGAATGGTGCTCAAGGAAACCGTAAAACAGGAAATCAAGTATTACATTCAGTAGTTATACAAAACTTAGCAATTACGAGAGGACGTTCGTGTACACTATGTTCTAACATTTCCTCTTCTTTGAGCATTGTAGTTTTACTCCGTATACATTTGTAAATTTGTCACACCGAAGTGATAAGAAAGTTAAGAAAGGATTGTAAAATTGTTTCACATAAATTTTTAAGCAGTCAAATTTGTACTTGTACCACCAGACTTGTACAGTAATAATGCTAAACAGTTGCTCTATCATGGGTGTACCTAGGAATAGTTCTCGGAGGTGGTTTTGAACTCTAATCTTGCATAAATGTTTCAATAACACCTGTGTTTGACGTCGCTAAATGTAATATTGACATATTTTATTAACGTTTTGGTTGTTTTTGTAGTGTATTCTACCTTTTGTAATGTAAAATATATAACTAGATAAGGAAACTGACATTTCGGAGGGGGTTTGAATCCTCAAAACCACCCCCTGGACACGCCCATGTGCTCTATTAACAAACTTAAATATTACTAGTGTCCGTCATTGCTGTGTAAAGGTGGTAAACTTCTCACACTGTTTAGGAAGTTTATTTTTACCATGTACTTAATATTCTTGTCTCGAAGGATTGCTCGCTTTTCCGCTACGTCAGAACGTTGGAGCAGACACCAAGCACAAAGAAAGTTCTTACCTGCCTGGAATATACACGTTGAAGGTCTGCAGTCCTGAACGCATTATTTTGCTAGAGAGGATTGCCGTTGAATGGCAATGACGACTCTTCATTTTGAAATCCTAAAACAAAATTATATATGTTAATAGAACCATACCTTTTATGTTTTCTTCAATTTAATTCGCTCTTCGTACACGCAAATATTCTTCTGCCTGTTGAACTAAATGCTCTTCATTTTCGCGACGTTTTCCCAGCGAAGTAAATGCACCAGTTAACCTTTGGAAATGATGCTTTGCAGGTTTCAGTACTATAGTACAGCTCTACATGTTCTGTAAAAGTATATGTGAGTATATGTCCGTATGCAAGGGCAAGATGATTTAACTATGCTCACTTGAATTTACTATCAGGCCCTATTGTTCTGTACCAAAGCAAAATAATTAATTAAATAAATGTCGAGGACGATGAAACAAGCAAATAATTCTAATAAATATAGTTACGGAAACCAATAGTTTTCCCATTATGACACATTGCATGATACGACAGGAACGCTACTACAAGTGTTCCCGAGAATCAAAACGTCATAATGTTGTACATGTGGACGAAAACATTACAAGTGTTCGAAATGGGCGCCATTCATGTGAAGGCAGGCTTCAGCACGTCTTCGCATCGATGTCCTAAACGTTCAAAAATTCCAGGTGTGTTTCGAATGCAGTGGCAACCATCCACATTGCCTTCCTGTAGTTCGTGGACACTATTAACATTGCTGACATACACCAAAGCTGTTAAATATCCCCAAACAAAAAAAAACAGTGTTGCAACGTTGTCATGTTTGCACGTGTCCATACAACGTAACGGGAAAACCGTAGTTTTCCTGGCCTATGTTTATTAGCATAATTTACTTGTTTCATCGTCCTCGACACACACCTTTCGTTTGTACCTATAATCACCAAACATCTTGTATAACATTACATTTCTTAAGGAACTTGAAAGCATAAGCTAGCTATTGTTGTAGCACAAGAATAATGAGGCACGACAGTAAACAATTAATGTCAATAGTTAAAATCATCTTGCTGTTTCATCCGGACATCTAATTTTGCAGGACGTATAAAGTAGACTCGTACTCTCGCCCTAAAACATGCTATGTACGCTCAAACGTCATTTCCAAACGTGAAAACGCGCATTTTCTTCACTTAAAAGTGAGAAAAGCAGAACGGAGTACATGGTCGGAATGTGGTACCCAAAAATTAAGGGAAACAATTTCCTTCTTCAAAATGTCTCTAAATCGATCATTAATGACTCTTAACATCATTTAATTGAAATTTCCTGGTTATTAGAACCGAGTAAGTGAGTGAGTGAGAGAATTTGGTCAGCACTTAACATTGAGGTCTTCAGTGCTGGTGAGGGGTGACATGAGGTGAGTATGGAGCAGCGCCGGAATGAAGTGGCGGGGGAAACGGGATAGAACCTAGTAGGCACATAGAAAAATAAAAAAGAGCAATCTTAGGTAGGGTTTATGCATACTTTTTGAGAAAATATTTTGGTACAGTGGCACATTTTCTTAGGGAAATTTCTTGCGGCTTAATCGGATTTCGGCATCAGAGATTCTGCCCTAGACAGAAGTCACTCGAATAAGTTTTAAATTGTTGCTTAATATTGAACTTTTAAGACTTTAGCATATTGGCTTCAATAAACCGGTAATTTTAAATTGATATTAGCATTAATATCTAGCACGCCCTCAAGAGCCAGGGTTTTGAACCGTGAACCTAGTGGTACAAATGTAACGTGTTAGTGATCACTGTTCAGTGGAGCGGAAGTGCCGAAACTAGAAACACTCGCACCCCCTGGTTTGACGTGGATCACGGGAAGAGTGACTATAATCCTACCGCTTGCCGCCAGCCGACTCTACCATCCTCGGCTCCCAACTCAGGTCTTAACGAGATTAACCAATTAAAAGGGAGGTTGGCGGTGGTGGAAGGGGAGGGAAGCGGGATCACATGGTACTCGCACCGACGTGCCAGCTAATTCTAATAGCCTCATCGGACACGTGCGCCGTCGTGACGTCACGAGCTGTGCGCGCTTTGTGTAGGTCGAATGAGGCTCGTGTGGTGCACTCTGGCATGCTGAAATTGGCAGGGCGATGCCGAGGGACTGACAATCATTCATTTCTGTTTGAAATCGTTAGAGACATGCGAAATTCTAGTTATTATTTGGTAATAGGCTAGACTCTACTGATCTGTACGTACACGAGCCCAACCTGTGATTTCATACTGAATTGTTTTGCTGGATATTTGTAGGGCTACGAACTTTTTGTGAAAAGAATTTTTGCCCAGTTTGTTTCAGTGACTTGTATGCACATCTGCAGTTTTTCCTCGCAGTCAGTGATTGGTAGAGTCACAATTTTATGGCAATATGTTTTGCAACATTTTGTTTAAATACGTTATGTGCACATCTGCAGCTCTGCTACATCGTCTGTGATTGGATGAGTTTACCCTCACTTGCCTATGCAAAATACAAACGTACGGAGTCACAATAATCTTGTTCTGGTAGGTGCAGTCAAATGAGAGACGTGTCTGAACAAAGACACGCTGCCAATAACCATGAAGCAAAGCTGCCGATGTGCACGTAAGACACTGAAACAAAGTGGGGCAAAAGTCTTTTCGCAAAAAATCGTGGCCTTAACCATTGCTAGCGAATGTTGATAATTCGTAGGAAACCTACAGCAATATAAAAGGAGAATGCACGAGAAAATTAGCAACAAATATACGATAGAAACAAGCCAAGGCGGCCAGAAATAGGACTATAGTCTGAATGCAAAATAAACTAGAAATACGAAAAGGAAAAAATCACACAGACAAGGACCAAACAAGACGCATGACAATGACGACAGGGATGGACGAAAGACAACGAGGACATAACAAATAAACACTGCAACAGAGGTGAATGTATAGACAAGACAAAAAAAAACACAAAAATAACACAAACCATAATAATAGGCTCCTTTCGACGACATATTTTATGCGCTGCTTTCTTTACACATTTGACTGCGATTGCCGATTGGTCACTCTACCTAAGAACTTTTGACTTATAGGTCTGCTGTTCCGTTGAGTAGTAACTAGAGGACAAATGATCTGGGCTTGACACACAGGACAATGGATTCTAACATACAGGGCGTTGAACTCGCAAACGATACCTATCCCTACGGTCACAAGCCAATGGATATTTGACTTTGGCCAGTGTGTGTATAGGTCTGAGAAGTCTAGGCTGTTGCCAGATTAATACGCGAAATACTCGTGCCTCTATACATACGTCTTAGAAGTAAGAGCCACCGAAAATCCTCATTGGGGAAGTGGTTGGTATACTGAAGAACTAGTGTAAGGTGTAGTGATTTGATTACAGCAATTACCATAAGAAATAATAATATCAATAAAGTAATGTGTAAGATACGATAACTAGTGGGGCCGGAATATTTCGCGGATTCAACGACCTGCATCCTTGAATCCATTACCCTATACATATTCAAGCCCCGTCTATTTGTTAATTGTATGTTATTCCACTGAGCAGCAGCTAGTGGAGAAATGGTCGGGGCTCGAGTATGCATAGATAGTGCATTTCCGGCCCCTAATAACTAGTGACGTGCAAGTTTCGCATTATTTCCTTCCAGCAGACTAGACTCCAAACTGATGTATACTCGTTACACCTCTTCCGTTGTCCGACAATGTAGTGACTTGCGCGGGGAATGTTTCTGTCCTATCTGAACGTTCCGTGGTAGAGTGTCCAACCACACAAAAAGCCGTCACACACTTAATGACGTCACATTGAAACTCGTGGCCAATGTATTCACAGATTGTGCACTGATATGTACAGGTCAGTAGAGTTTAATATGTTAACAAAATAACGGGAATTTTGCAGGTCCTAACGATAACAATAAAAGAAATATTGGTACACATGTGTTCAAATTTTCTTGTTTAAATGAATGTCAAGGCATTTCACCTTACTGTATGCCGAATATTCACTTGCTTGCAAAGGAAATTTTCCATGCGTTTGTCATATAATCTTCCCTTTTATTTAGGTCAGGTATGGTTTGCTTCCCTTACCCGCATGGGAATTTTACCTAAATTGTTTCGCCGTAACTGGAAATTATCAATAATAACAATAATAATTATTATAATAATGTGCACTCGGCTATCAGAGTTTAGCGATATGTTAGTTATTTAGCTAACCACGGCTTACACTTATGCCAAAATCTCAAACAAAATCGAGGACCAGGTTAGGTGATTTACGAAGTCAAACAGCTATAAATGATACTCTTCCCTGTTTTCTGGAGTTCGATTCTTTTTTAAATTCCATTATTTCCGCGGATTGCAATTAGCAAATTTTCCAGTCGCAGGTAGCTTAATTCGCATTATATTTAACAGCGGAATTTTAAGAATAGCACAAAATTTTCTGCTTGTACCTAAGGAAAGTATATGTATTTAAGAAGCCACCCAACAACCTGCTGTAGAGCAAGTTGCGACTTATTCTTTTCTGACGAAAATAAGTAATGTGCTTTACATATGATTACCTTATAAAAGAAGACGCAATTAAAACTATGACGATGCAAGTTCAAACAAATTCAATACGTATTTTATAAACGTGATTTTAGAGCCCTTCAAGATAGATTGAAACGACGTTTGTAGACTTTACAAGCCAGATTAAAAAAAAAAAAAAACACAATATCAGAAACAAACGTCGGGCATTTAAGCATTATTCATACAAATGAACTGATGTGGCCAAATCCATAGGCAAAAGGGTGATAGAAAACTTTCCACTCCAAACGAGGGGTTTACGCGTAGAGGCGATCTTGCATTATATACGCCGGTAAGCGTCACCCTTCGCACTCTATCTATTCAGTGCCTCTAACACACAAACACAGCCTATCTAGTGAGCTACCTCAAGCGCCGCACGCATTTTCAAGTTAGTCCCTGCATATGGACATTGAAATCCGCAAGTACTAACGCATATACCTACAGCTCATTTATTGGGACGCTTGAAAGAATATTTATGAAAGCTTTCACTAAAATACTCTACTTAATAAAAACAACGATTTGCTATAAGAAATATGATAAAAATGGGATTGACATTCATAATTATTGTTAGGTCTGTATGAGTTGGCGGGACAAGGGTTTTCTTCTTCGCGATTCGTTTTGGACGAACATATCGGTCCAAGAAGCCACTGAAGCGTTGACAATAGCTGAATTCTTCAGCACAGTGATGAGAAAGACGCGTTTTAAGATGCCGCACTGGACACGGGATGGCAGACGAAGCTAGCTGGAAGTTAGCTAATCCGCAGTGCGCGACGACGAATACGTAACGAGGAACAAATTGAAGGACAAGGCTTCAAGGATCGTCGTATTTCTTCCCTCCGTCGCGTCGTCGACCGCTACAAAAGGCGTCGCGAATGCCAGCGACACGTGCCGAGGCGAACTCCAATTTCTCAGCTGTCGGGCGTCGTTTGCCGGCCGCCTTTGTTGGCGGGCCCAGTCGCTGATAGGTTTGTGTCGTGTGGGGATGACAAGGGGTAAAGGGGAGGAAGAATACGAGGTTCCCTTGGCGCCTACATGGCTATCTCAGGTCCGTGACCCCCGCCCCATGTGTTAAGGCTCGGGTTAACTCGACAAACTAGATCATTCTCATCCGTAGCGCTCTTCCAAGTTTCAAGAGGAAAAGTACCGTTGTTGAAACATTTGTTCCTCGTAGCCTACCACGTGCTTAAAATACGTTTCCGTGTGTTCAAAAATACAATTTTATTTACGAAACTATCCCACATGTTCCCACTTCAGTGTACGAAAATAAACATACTTCTGACAAGGAAGAAATGTCGCTGTTTAGAACACCGTGCTCGTTAATAACATTGTTTCTTAGCCCTCCAATATATCTACAATTGGTATTTTCAAACTGCCGTACTTCAAAATGTAGGCTACTCACCGGATGTATACAAAACTAAGATAGAAAAGTGAACTTAACTTTGTTACGACGTTCCCATCAATAAAATTATATTGTCACCGTTTAAGAAACCCGCCTATTGGCCGTATGTTTGTGTGAGGCACGTCGCCAAGGGCGATGTTGACCGGCTCATCTCATCTGGCGAGGTATCACCTCTAGTGCAAAGCACTGAAACACATTGTGTGTGTATATATATGTATGTATATATATATATTTATACATATATATATATATGTGTGTGTGTGTGTGTGTGTGTGGGTGTGTGTGTGTGGGTGTGTGTGTGTGTGTGTGTGTGTGTGTGCATAAGGTAACTCGGGGAAAGATGCAAAACCTAAAGAATTTTAAAGCCATAACGTTTGACTTTAATGTGTAAAAAATATTACGATAGAGTACAATTTATTTCCGTTGGACATTTGTGTCAGTCAGCAATGACTAATGAGGTATAAGTGTTTTTAAAACAAGTTTAAATAATAATTAAATATACGTCAGAAGCCTGTATGATTGGCATCTTCCCCCGAGTTACCTTATAAACACACACACTAATATTATAAATCTCGAAAGTAACTCTGTCTGTCTGTTTGTTACCGTTTCACGTCTGAAATTCTGAACCGATCGTAATGAAATTTGTCACAGAGGTAGCCTGAAACCTGGGTGACATAGGCTACTTTTTCATCGTGATTTTTTTTAGGAAAGAGAAGGGAGAGAGGAATTTTATCAATTGTAGCATGGTTCCTAATAAGTAGTATCTAAAACTGTAATTGTTGTAACTTGGTTGCTAACAAGTAGATTGCAGAAATGTCAATGCTGCAAGAGGCAAGTCATCTCATATCCTGTAGAGCTCCTAACTCTTTAGAATCGCCAGGAGTATCTTATAATAAGCCTAGGTTAAACGTTGGTTCTTAAACAATTCAATCGAATGCGATGAAACTTCGGCGAGTTGTTGTGCGTTTTTTCGCGAAAGTTTCGAAAAAAAATACATAATACAAGGGATTTTAGGGGTGGGGCGAAACGGGGAAAGAGGGCATGTGTTCGTATGTATGTATATATGTGTTTGTGTATATACACATACATAGACATTCACACACAATATACGATGATAATGATATTTGATAGAAATACAAAATAATGAATTTTTCCTGTCATTGAAACAAGACTTTCACTAAGCGGGTTGGTGCGGAGGTGGAATGAAGTCACATTAAGATAATGGATACTTTGAGGTAACACCTTGGTTAGTAGTGGTAGTGACGATCACATTATATGCACCTGAAAGTATGCGTCTGAATATATTCTGACTAGAGAGGGGCGTAACTTCAGCAGAGGACCTAGTCGGTATGAGATTGCAGACGGTTAACTATTAGAGTGAGTGATTATCATATTAAAAATCTGCTTAGGTTTTTGACATTATTTTACAACTGATAATAAGAACGCATTGACTAATGTTCGTTTGCGCAAATGAAAAGTTTTTTTTTTTTTTTTTTTTTTTACATTTGGTGTACACTTCCATAAAATTGGGTATGCCTAGAACCACTGTTATGACTAAATACGGTACGAAGAACGTATGCTTGTTTTAAATTATCTTGTTTTTGACTAAACGTCAGCAAGAAACGTTGTCTTGAGTGGGAGGAGAAGAAATGGGAGTGGTAATTGAAAACGGTTCACTATCTATATAAAACATGATGTTCACTGAGATATTTAAAGTGATCGGTTGATGCTTTCTTTGATGAGGAAATTTTAAAAGGAAATTTCGGTTAATAAACCCAAAGGCTACTTCATTAACCCAGATCAAAACTTTGAAGGGCCTTCTACTTCAGTCTTCAGACTGCTAGCCTAATTGGGTTCGATCTGAGAGGATAAAGAGTTCATAATCTCTTACGATAGGCTTCAAACTGATAGTTTTTTACTCTATAGGAACAAAAGCTTTCAGCGTGCTAATGAAGGTTTATAAAAGATCACAGCACTCTGTTTAAAATAACGTATTAACAATAGTATACGCTTGTACTAATTTCATCTTCAGGTAGTTAATTTTCTGCTACTGTCACGTATAAAGCGCATATAAATGAAAACAGTATACGAGCTAGCCGTGACGCATGCCGCAGTGAGATGAAGCATTGGAGAGCAAAATTAAGTAAAATTACTTACTTTAAACAATCCACGTAATACTACTTACAGTAAACAATGAAAACATAAAGATTAATTCTATGTCAGAAGTTGTAATTTTACTGTCATACCACCCGATTCAATGGTAGGAATGTTGTAGTCTGTGTTCAAATTAAGATTATTAACTGATCAGGGTTAATGTGAACGGTGCTCAACTGCCTGATACCGAGATGCAGTCTTGAATTCTGGAACATAAATAACGAACTACTCGCTGTCATCGGAGATACAACCCAACGCACATTCGCGCAAATTAAACATATATATGTATATATATATTGGGATAAAGAATCAAAATAAAAGGGGAGGAGAGGGAGATGATAGAAAGACAATACGTAGTAAGTCCGTCATTTGACGCTGACGTCAATAGTTGTATCGAGTGGATCAGTAAATTGATTTTGTGCATTTAATTTTTCTGAACAAAAATATTAATGAAATGATTTCTGGTACACAGGTCGTTATTCTATGCAGTTATAACAGTTAGCCAATTTGATATAGTTACGTTACTTGGAAACAGTGGAAGGGAAATTGACTGTGCGAATATTTTTCCCACATTTTATGTCCAGAGAATAACACATAATCAGTGCCTATGTTGTAAATGTTTTACATTTTGGGTAAAGTGAAGAGACAATTATTTTGGAATGTTGCTTTGCAAAATAATTTACACTATGTTTACAGAAATGTTCATAGGGGACGACACGTAGTCTCATTATTACTTGAGTAGTCTGCGAAGGCTGTGATGTTAAGTGTTCGTTAAGGTTGGTTCTTCAGTAGGAGTGTGTGCGATGGAGTTTCTTATCGCCAACATTTTAGGAATCATTATACTTTTCTCAGATGTTATAGGTTATGGGTAACCTGCCCTGTCTCGCTATTAAAAAGGACAAATTATGATCCCTATTTACAAAATAAAACCTAACCGAAAATTACTCAAATGTGTTATCAAAATATCTACTTAAGCAAAACAAATGCTAAACCAAAACAAGTGAATAATCCAGAAAACTTACATATAACTAAGCTATGGAAGTATACAAAAACAACTATGGAATTATACAAGTAAAACTATTGAATAACATAATTAAAATTATAAAATTAATAAAAATTACTTTCAAAACCATGAAATGTGAATTTCCTCTAATAAAGGAATGATGTTTCTCAAAAGTATTTGATTTTTATCTCAGAAAAACAGCACGTGTAGTTATTATTGGAATGAGAATATTTATTTAAAGGTAATACGTCAGTTCTTTATTACATCCATTGGTTTCAACATAATATCTCTGAAATTCTTTCTTCCTTGTCAGTTTTTATGCGTATTTCGTACTCATTTTTTTCATATGGTTGAAGGATACCTCATGTCTGGAAAAGGAAGTAAGAACTGATTTCAAGAAGGAAGTTTTTTTTGTAGTTGCAAATAGTTACCAGAGACCTCTCATCTCAACACTCCTACCTTGTCTTAAAGGTGTCTGAAGTTGCTCGTAGAAGCAGCTTTCAGCACCTCTGAAAGTTTTATACGCCCGCACCTTCAGAGTCTCACAGATTAGAGACGACATCGATAGTCGATAGTACGAGTGGCGTCCTCTCCGGAGGGCGGTTTAACCCCGCCTGCTACGTCTGCTTGCTAGGTCAGGTCCTGGGCAAACATATCCTGGGAAGTGGCAGATCAAAGACTCGGGAATGGACGTCGCTTCTTAAGTTATACTGTAAAAAATTATTTGTATTTATATGAGCAGAGCCACTGTATTTTGGCCAATAGTATTTTGCAGGAAGTTGGTACAATTTCGCGGGTACAACGACCATCCGGCTGGACTCCACAGTCCTGTATGCACTGTCTTCCGGTACTTGTACACTGGCTCCAGGGCCGGATTTAGCACTAGGCCCACAACTTTGGTAGAGACGCACTTTTAGCGAAAAGAAAAGTCAAGAATTTTCCATCTCTGCTTGTATAAGTGCCAATATGACGACCCGTAAAAATTTCAATTGCTGCACTTCCATGTGTAGTTAATGGAAAAAAAAAGTTCTTGTTCACAGTAATTTTCAAGTAACTGCATTAGAGATAAGGAAAATAACCGTATTGCTATTGTTATTTTTGTTTTTGTACATATCGAGAAAACAGAGTAGAGTAATTTTAATGCGGTGTAGGAAATGGGACAAGGACGCGAGTTGGTAAGGTAGGATGTAAAATAGAAGCTGCGGTGGCGCTGAAGAGTCACAGGCCTAGAACGCCTAGATGCATATACACAGATCTCCTGCTGCCCCAGTGAGTGTCCAGTTGTATATGTGACAAAGTAGCGCGAGAATCATTCGAGTGAAATATTTTGGCCAGCGCTTAACATTGGTTCACAGTTCTCAAGGACGAGTTTCATTAAATGTAACACAATAGCACAAGGAATAAACGTGTACAGTAGCTGGAAGTCTAACAGATTCTCAAATGAGGCGACTACGTGCACATCTGCACGTCTGCTACGTGGTTATTGGCAGAGTGTATTTGTACAAAGGCGGCGCTCGTTTGACTGAGTCAATCAGAAAAAGGCTACTGCGACACCCATACGTCTTTGATTTGCGGGCAGAACCCCGAGACGCTGAGAGTTTTAAAATCACTGACCATGAAGCAAAGCTGCAGATGTGCACATAAGGTACTGAAACACGTTTATGCAAAAAAATTATTGTCACCAAAAATCAGTGGCTCTATACTTGGATGTTGAGAAAGTTGTAACAGTTAATTATTTTCCCGTACGCCAATGGTAGCGTTAAGTATATATATGAACAGTCAAATGTATACTATGTTGCTACACTTGTATAACAGCGATGCTTAACAGTTGCTCTGTTTATAAACTGAAGTATCGTTAAGTGTCCCATACTTTGAATATGGGAAAAATTCCGTTACTGTTTTACAGTGTATTTAATCAGTCGAGTACGAATTTACAAAATTGTTTTGAGAATTCACTGTAACTTGTTATTTATCAACTGATTACCGAGTGCCATATTACGGAACTTCTATTCTTCGATTCGCTCATGTTTATTTTTTTTTATAGTGGTTACTTACATTGCACCTTATGGCTTCATGTAGTTACTGCGACATGACTGCACTCTTATATCACGCATGGAAGACTTGGGACACTATATTACACATGTTTTATGCTCGACGATGGTCAACAACTGTGAACAAAAAATTATGTACTTTCATGTGAACATTCATTACTTGGGATTTAGCGCTAAGGAGTGTCTTTACGTAAGTGCGATATATATATAAATATATATATATATATATATATATATATATATATATATATATATATATATATATATATATAAATGTATATGTGTGTGTACTGCCCATGTCACCTCATCCGTTCTACGACCCAACATTCATCCCAAGTCGCCGCTGTTTAAGGATTTTTATTATTTTTTTTTTTCAGAGAAAAGTTGGTTTTTGTTTTTGGCTGGCGATTAACTAGACAATTTATTATGACCGTTCCACTTCGGACACGTCACACATTTACTGAATCGTTCTTATAGGAGTATGAATGCAGTGAACATCAAACGCCGAGTTAAGGGCTTGTTCCCGAGTTTTTTTTTTCAGACTGGTGCCAATAACTCAAATATTTTTTAACCAAAAGTTTTGAAAAAAATTGAGTCAGTGTGCAATCACACGATGCACAATACTATGAACGCGTTTTTTTAAAATAATGTACCATTCGCCAGCAAAAAAATTATTTCCTTCATTTTTGCTTATTTTTACGACGAAAAACGTGGTACTTTGGGTAATGAAATTTAAAAAACCGTTCAGTATAATTCTACGAAAAAAAGGAGCTACAAATTATAACATATAAGTGTCAAAATTGTGCAGCGAAATTTTGATATGAGTATTAGGTAGCAATAAAAAAAATATTTTCGAAATCACTGAAAAACTCCGTAACAAGGCCTTAAAGAAAACGGCGAAAATATAGGTTTTTTAACTTAGTAAAAACAATTACGTCGTAAATTCTTTCTTTGAGAGAGCATACATTTTTCACAATAAATTTAAAAGTTTCCATTAGATTTATATTCGGTCAAACTTTTCTTAATTGTTGTGTTAATATTCAGTTTAGGAATTTGTCTGATATTGTTATTAATTTACTGATGTTCAAACAATTTTTATACACTGCTGTCTATAAACAACTATGAAATTACGTTACGTATAAAATAAATGTAGGCCTACCCAATTTATTTTACTGCGGCGAGGAGGTATATTCAGTTATGGTTCGAGTCCAACACCAAGAAGTGTTTAAAAATATTCCAAGCGCCTATTCCGAAACAAATAGTTTGGAGCCCACTATAATCAGGAGTTTCCGTTGTCTTTAGCTTTTTCTGCAAATTGTCTTTCAATTGTATTGCTAGTTGTAATATGTATATATTGGCGATAATTACAATTTCTTCCCGTTTAATCGAGTGTTCTGTATTTTCTAGAGTGGTTATAAACTGAAACGTTACTTTGTTCGATCCTACGAATTCCAAGCACATAGGACACAATACACGTGTTTCACTCAGTGCTGAGCATACTTAATTACTTTTCACGCCTTTTTATTGACCTTAGGATAAATTCCATACAGCCATAGGTTGAGATTTTAGACTTTCAAAGCATCATATCGCTCAGCTACCCTTACGAGTCCTGTGTAGGGTCTGCTCATCCTACTACTTAAAGTCATATACATTTTGTATACCGAGCTGTCCTTGACATAAATTTCGTTCTTTTGAGGTTGCCTGAAAATTATGTTTCTGATAAACGTGCTGAATTTTTTGAACTATAGTGACGTAGTTTGTAGAGTGTTATTTTAGTAGATAAATAAATAAAACGCACTTTGAATAGTTTCGTTGGAAAAAAATAGTGCTAGTAACTCTCTGCAACACATTAAAAGCGCAGGTAGGAAAGCCCTTTAAGGAAATATAATTTTGTCTGGACCCATGACCTCATGGTGAAGCTTAGGCGTCAGTAAACAATAATATTTCTTCAAATTAAGTTTGAGAAAATGATTTGGTTTGTGACAGATGAGCTCACAGTTCTTTTCCGTGTAACACTCTCAGGATATATCTGTATAGTAAAATTACAATGCAGCTTACTCTGCTGAAGATCCCGTCTGCATAAAATGAAATCCAAAACACAAACAACAGACAGTCAAAACATATAATTTAGAAAAGAGCACGTCTAAATATAAAGAAATGAACTCAAAACTGAAACTAGCCAGAAAAAAAGTCTACTGTGACCATATAAAATAACATTTAAATAAATTGAACTATGCCAAGTTGAAAGTATTTTAAAAGGAAATAACCCTCAGCCACATCCAGTCATAACTTGCTTCAGAAAAATCTATAGTTTTCCTAGTGTAACATAAGGTCTAGGGGTAGGGAAACAAAAAATCGCGATTTAAATGACCTGCATGTTAGAATCTGCTGTCTTGTGTATACTCAAGTCGCGATCATTTGTCCATTATCTGTTACTCACTGGAATAGCAGACAGTGAATGAATACACGGCACTTGAGTATGCATAAGACAAAGGATTCTAGTATGCAGCTCGCTGAAATCCCGAACTATTTCTTTCCTTAGTTTGCACTGCGCTCAGTCCTGAAAAATGGCAATCAAAAGTTCGGTAAAACAACGAACTCTTACAGACTTACGTAGGTGAAATAATTTTTTTTAAGGAAAATTTAGAATAATCTCCAAAAAGCAAAATGGCGACCTGGTGGTTTTGGTTACGTCTAGTTGTGACGAATACGTCGCTAATTACTTCGCTGGTATCTTGGAGAAATAGCTGGCAGGATTCCTCTTCGAATGGCTGTTGTCGCCTCTACTCTCGGTAGGGTCGCTGCAGGAGTCTCTGGATACGTGCTAACTTGGGCTCACAAACCGGAACGAAATGCAGTAATTAGTTTGCGCACTGCGGAAGGTTAATTAACAAAAATAACAGTTTTGCGGCTGTCGCGAGTTAGGCCTCTGCGCGGGAATACTGTTACCAAGTACAGTAGCAAACCCATGCCGGACATATTTGCGCTAATAACGAAGACAAGCGAACAAAAGTTACGTAGCGACAATGGGGGTACAGCTATACATAAATAAATATTATTAATTTTCTGTTAACGTAGATTTTCTCTTATTTGTATGTTTGACGAACTGATGATTTTATTTTAAGTCATTTGTTTTCAGTCGTGGCAACGGAAACTAGTTATTCGTCATTTTCTCCACTTTATTACGTTGGCAGGGAAAACTTGATATTAATAATGTAACGTGTCCTCAAAAGCTAATGTAGGAGGGTACAACTACGCAAAAAAAATTCTGACATTGGTAATTTTATTCACAGCTAGCTTCAATATCTCAGGTTCTGTTCTACCTCTAGTAGAAGCATTATATCAGTACATAAAGGATAACTAAAGAATAAGAACGTGTAGGCTAGCCATGTTTACTACAACACTACAACAACGGTTTTTTTTCTTAATAATAAAAAACACACTTTTTTATCCATAGGCAAATTATCCTTAGATGTTGAAATTCTTCACATCGTATCATATTATTTAAAACCTGTAACGTGTCGTGCTTTTTCGATATGTTACAATACTATTTAATGTGCTGCGATCTGTTGTCTTGAAGTGGAAACACAATCAGTGTTCTTATAGTTAGAGGTACGTAAATTTCGCAGGTACATTCAAGGTCAGGTTGAACGCCAATTATGTATACTTCATTGTCATATTTGTGACTTGCTGGTGGCTGTTACGAAACGCGTTTGACTACTGCAAGCCAGTAGTAAATAAGGAAATTATGCGAAGTGCTATCGCTTGCTACCGGCTTGTACGGTTATAAGCCCATATATAATAGATAGAGACACTGGAAAATCGCGAAAATATTTGACATTGTCTTCAATAAACTATAGTAACTCAATCGTGACACGTGTGAACAGTTTTCTAGCAAACCACACACGTTCTGTGTTTAAACTGTACAGTTCTAATTGGGTCTGTTGAAGAGGAACACGGTACTTCATATAAACAGTAGCCAATATACGTGCAAAACTTTTAGTGTTATACATAGTATGTTGGAGCCTAGCAAACAATCAACTTTTCCCGCGATTTACCAGTGTCTCTAATAATAGATTGTGGCCAGAGGTGTATAGGACTGACAAGTCTAGGCTGCTGCCAGATGAATCCGCGAAATTGACGTACTTCTACTAATAGTGTACTTGCTGCCACTCCGTGCCGTCTTCACCTTGGTGGCTTTAACGTGAATACTCATAGGTAGGGCCCGGTAGATTCGGTAAAAAGATTTTTGCCCCACTTTGTTTCAGTGTCTTACGTTCGCACCTGCAGCTCAACTTCATGGCTATTGGCAGAGTGTTTTTGTGCAGAGTCGTTATTCATTTGATTGTGTCAATCAGTACACGGATAACTGTGACACAATACGTCTGTGATTTGCGAGTTTAACCTCCACACGCTAGGTGTTACGGCATCCAATCACTGACCTCAAAACAGATACGCAGGTGTGCACGTAAGGCACTGAAACAAAGTGCTGCAAAAATCTTTTCGCGAAAACTATCTGGCCCTACTCATAGGGACTCGGAACAAGATACTTTTACTTCAACGCACATCGGTTGCTATGGCCTGCGATGTCCCGGTGCTAACTTCTTTACCTAGTCAAATTGAGTAGTTAATAAAACATTAAATAGTGAGACGTTTTAATTTTCCATTATTAAAGCTGTCATCGTGTTGTTGATGTTGATTTCGGTAGCGTGTTACCAAATACACTATAAACCAATGCCGGAAAGCTTGAGCGCTTTGACGAGAATTCTGATTGTGTTGTCACGTCAAACTACCAGAGAACAGCACCCTACATTTAATTGATTTCAGATATGCGCTGGCAACATAAAAATTCTGGGAAAAATTTGTTTATGCAGAACATATTTTCGTTGCACGGAGAAAATAAAAAAAAATATCAGTACGATAAATAATTACAAACTACAATAGTTAATAAAAATAGTACCAAAGTATGTGCTAGTTTCACCTCATACCGCTCGGTTATTTTTCACAAGTTTACTCTTAGTATCTGCATAGAGCTGTCCCGTATTAGTCTCTAGGGTATTTGGTGTTACGTAACCATGGCAACGCACGCAGCCTAGGGAGGAAAAATATGTAATGTATCTTTAGTTAATTAATAGTAAGACTGACTTTATAACGTAATACCGAATTAATTGTCAAAAAATACGTCAATACTGGGCGTCACGTAATTAATCATAAACATACATATATTGTGTTGGGCCAATAAACCGTAGTGTTTGTGCACGCCGTAGTTCGTAATCACACCTCAGTAACGTTGTAGCTATCATGTAATTGTAATCTTTCTGGTAAAAAAAATACCGACAAAGCAATTTCTACAGAAAACGACAATAAAGACGCTAAATTTGTTAAAATACATTTGTGTGAATATCACACATTTTACGACCCACATATACTCTAGGATACAATGTTTGCCAACGTTCAGTCTTGGCTGCGGAAACAAATAAGTAAGTCTCGATGTGAGATACAGAGCGAAGCAAATATTCAGGGCCTAGTTGTTCTTAGTAAATGTTACACTTGGCTAACAAAATAAAAACAACTGAGTAATTTTGTTTCAGCAATGAAAAACGTATTAATTTCGTCATAATACGAACAAATTATTTGGTTGCTCCAAGCAAGATTTGTTTAACTCAACTTCACTTTTTTTTCTTTAGTGAAGGTTGATAATGCTTGTGTTTACAGGTAATGTGAATATAGAATTGTTTGGAAGACAAATATATTTATCGAAGCTTCAAAAAGTTTTCACTTAAGAGGAGTATCTAGCAAGAAGTTTTCTGTAAAATATATGTTTGTGTGTACATATAGCTTCATAAAAACTGTTCTGGGAAGACAGTTTCCTTCCAGAAAAAGTAAGAAACTATTATCTGTAGACGCACTTTGTTCTTACATCCTGATGTATGTCGTTAGT
Organism: Medauroidea extradentata; assembly: GCA_003012365.1. Classification (NCBI taxonomy): domain Eukaryota; kingdom Metazoa; phylum Arthropoda; class Insecta; order Phasmatodea; family Phasmatidae; genus Medauroidea; species Medauroidea extradentata. The sequence goes on from PNEQ01020927.1 coordinate 52,251, forward strand.
AGGGGCCCTTATTTTTGGTGGAAATAGTTGTGCACCAGTTTGTGTCAGTACCTCACGTACACGTCTGCATCTCTGCTTCATGGTCAGTGATTGGCTGTTTTTAACGGTTACGTGTTTTGCAAATCATAGACGTAACCTAGGGACGTGCGAAATTCGCGTTTTCTTTTAGGCACAAGATATAATTCCAGCAACTGTAAGTTCGTGTCACTTTTGCGACTGGCCCGTGACTTATTTGACACCTCGTATAAGTTGCTGAGCCAACAATAACAATGTAACTAAATGCAGACCCGTATCACTGTATCAGCGAGCAGCTAATGAAGAGTTGCTGGGTGTTTGAGTGCACATATATTCTTGGAGGATAGCCTACACGTCAGTGAACCCGCAAATGTTTATGGTCTCTACACTAACCGTATTATGACTGGCACAGTCAAATTAGAAACTTCTTTCCACAAAGGCACTGCCAATAGCAATGAAGCAGAGCTGCAGATGTGCATGCAAGTTACTGAAACGAGTTAGGGCAAACATATGTTCGCGGAAATCAGGGGTTCCTAGTCATTAGAGAGAGAGAGAGAGAGAGAGAGAGAGAGAGAGAGAGAGAGCGAGAGAAAGAAAGAAAGAACAACGAAAAAGGTTAAAAATGGCGTTTTTAGGGTATTGGCACTCAGTCTCCTGATAGCAAAGCAGAAAAATACATTCTGACGTTTGCAGTTTAAAACTATGGTGTTTGACACATGCAGTAGCAACGTAACTGTTACAGATCTAATAAGCGTGCTCTTGGACTAGAACGACTGCGATCGGCCTAGGGCTGTAAGGCCGACTCTTAACTCGTTCGCCACTTGCATCATGACCTCTATATACTCTGTTCACTATAAACTGAGCAATGATAAGATTTTTCTTGCTGTCGTTTTGCAGTCATCTAGATTCATTTTTACATGGCAGCTTCCAAGAAACTAAAAAACAGTAAAAACATTTCATCACTCTCAAAATTGAACATATTAGGCCCTAATAAAATACATTTTTGGTTAATCTAAACGCTGGGAATGCTCGGTTTAAAGTGAACAGCCTATACACAAGGCTCCTAAGTGACGTCTGTCTTCCCCTTGAGATCTTCTCATAACCGCTAACAACCTATACAAAAATTTTGCTTGTTTTGATATCTCAAGAAATCTTCTGGAGTTTGTCGGTTTAATTATTATTTTTAATTCAATGTTCGCTTTGTCTTCGCGAGGACTGTACAGTAAGTGACTCCTCGCCGTCACATCCTGGAGAGGCTGCGCGCTGCTGAGGAAAGTCTGCAAGGTTAGTTCCAGCGATCCTGGAATCGATTCTCGGGGCAATCGAGCGGCGCGTTGTTTTGCGATTTACGGCAGTCGAGGGACTCATCCCAGGTCTGGCTTGCAGCTTCACTAGTACTTACTGAATTCATGGTATGGTCCTTGTGCCACGAGGTATTTCGCTTCACCGAATTCCCGATGAATGGTCATTTTCGAATAGGAAACGCGTCTGATTTTTATCCCCTTAGGAAAGTTATTCACACTGGGATATTGACTATAAAAATTTAAAAATGAACTCTTTTGCAAATTTTTATAATCTAAACCCACATATTTTGCCCTTATTTATTGCTAAGCCTATAATCTTTCTAGAGACCAACTGAATATATGCTAAAACCCTTTCAAAAATGTATGCATACGCACAAACACATGCACGTATCTATCAATTTGAAAGCATGCACACACCTGCATACGTGCTTTCAGTAGTAATGTGTCAGTAGTAATTAACATGAAAATTTACAAAATAATAAAAATAAATGGAATTTTTTGCTCCCGAAATACTGTGATTATTAACACAATGTGGGAGAGTTATCATGTTGAATGTTTCAGTTTGACTACATGAATATTTTAATTGCTGTTGCAAATTTGTATTCGGAATATATAGCGGAAGTAATCCAGGAAATTGTACTATGAGTTTCGAAATAAAGTGGCTTTCACACTACCAGTTTTAAACCTACACATTAGAGAGGCAAACATTATTGATGACTTTTTCCATGGAGTTTAAATTAGTATGAAGTGTGAAAATACTTCTCAATTTATCAAATTAAATTGAAAATCAACTACGTGTTCCTGCTTTCGGGCAGGGTCACATTGCGTATGATGTAAGGCTGGGGCGAAAGTTAAGCCGGCTGCTCGACTAGCGAGACAAGATTCGATGAAGTGAGATGGGTGTGGCGCAACGACGGAATAAGAAATACGAGGGAGTTCCCGAAAAAACCCACCAACCAATGACAACGTCCGCCACGTTTCCCACATCCGACAAATCCGGAACCGAACCAGCCGTGGATTGAGCCTGGAAAGCTTAGATGGGAGGCAGCAGGAGCTCTGCCCCCTCAATTTATTAAACATATAAATGTAAATTATATAATTTTAAACAATACTGCCTATTTAAGAAACACTTAAAATTTTAGTTCTTAACGTGTAAAACACGCACATCTATATATACTTTTTAATTTTTAGTCACATCTAATACAAAAGCGAGGGTGTATTTGGAATACAAAAATTTTAATTACTACGTATGTTCCTTATTTAAAACACCTTTAGTGAGTAGAGGTATATGTATTAATATAATTAAAATATAAATGAAAGCTCTGTAGGAGATTCTCAACAGTCGCTCCCATATTAAGAAAGATTAAGGCAGATACATACTGCGCCATCTCTGTACCGAAGTTATTTGCGAATCGGTATCGTGGAAAATAACTTAGGAACATGTTATTATTAAATAGAAAATAAATGTCAAGACTACTGTTCTTCAGTGGTTTAGAATCGCAGGTTTGCGCTTCCGGTTTAATTGTCGTAGTACGTATTATAGCAACATCGTTGGTGTTCAGGTGCCCTGCCCACAGTAGTTTAAATTTAGCAATTCTCATCAAAATGTGAAATGAGCATTACTGAAGTTCCTTAAAACATCTTCCTTTTTGTTCAATTTCAGTGACGTCAACGAATGTCAGTATATTAGAAGATTGACATAGCGTAAACAGCATGGTATAAATTTGCACTACCAAAATAATTTTTTTCCTGCTGATTGATGAAAGATAATAGTTTATTCCCCGAAGATTATAGATAATTTTTTTTAAAATACACAGTCATGATCCAGTTTCGGTTTTCCTTCTTCAAGTGCTCTACAAACATATTCATTTGATGGTGTTACTCGTACTTGTACAAAGTTATAAGTCGGTAGTTTCTATGTGAATGTAATACGATGACTGTAAGTATTACTATCCCACAGTTAAATCACAGAATATTTAGTAATACAGAAGTGAAGTAGCCGACAGGACCGCGAGCTAAGTCACACACGCTAGCAAAATGGCTTCGCTGACAAGCAACACGGCGGAAACGCCTACCGCAAATCAGAGTAAGGCGGCTGTCATGCTAGCCGGCAGCCAGGCCAATAGGAAACTTGTCGTAACAAGTAGGAGTCGAACATACACGGGGCTGGTATCAACAACCTCTGGCAGCCAATAAGCGGCGAAGTTCGCCCGTACCAAGTGAGCCGCCATATTATTTCACACCTTTGCTACTAATTAGTCTGCGGTTAAATGTATGCAGAAGAAGATTTAAACGAGCAAAACTATTAACTATTGGTGGTTTGGTACATGTTTTTCAAATTCTTACATGCTCATTTCTCTTTGTTCTTAGTATGGACCTGAAAAATGCGTGGTTTAAAGTTACAGGCTAGAAATCAACAAACTGTAGGTTAATGTCACTTTCGTAGTTGGCACCAGACTAATTTGATACGTCCTGAAGTGTAGTGAACAAATAATAAAAATAGAAACTAACTGCAAATCGTGTAATGTCACTGTGTCAGCGAACAGCCAATGAACAGCTGATGTCTACTTGAGTAGCCTACACAGATATTTTCGGAGGATAACCTGCGGGTCAGAGAACTCGCGAATTTTACCGTCTCTAGTTGCTAGCACGGAAAGGAAAAATTCTTGAGTTCTATAACCTGCACAGTAGATTCAATTGTCCTGTGTATACTCAAGTCCCGACCATTTATCTATTAGCCGCTACTCGCTGTAACAGCAGATAATAAACGAATGCAGGTAATTGAAATAGCACATTTTTGCATTCCGTAGTTTTTAGTGTTAACCGCCGTGTAGACTGTCCTACTTTCATTTGTCTTTTGGTTATGTCAAAATTGTGTAAAACAGTGCTTTATGTCTCCAAATGTATGTTTCTCACCCATGTACACGTATTGGTACCGTTTTTGGCATACAGACCGTTGGGTAAGCGCTGTGCAGTGATGCAAGAAGGTATTGTACAAAACCTTTGCATCACAACGCACGGATGATATATACTTCTTGACTTCCCCGAACAGCCCGACTTGCATGCATGTGGCACATGTTTTTCTGTAGAGCACTTTTGAAGGCAGTCTTACCAAAAATAATATTAATAATATAAATATATTTCTTATTAAAGTTTCAGACGTTAACTTACGAGTTTGGTGAAACCTATTGGCTACACCATATTAATACTTAAACTGTCACGTTTATGTTAACAGAGGCTGAAATAAATAACTTGACTGAAATGGGAAAGAATACCTAATGTTTCCAAAGTGTTTCACGACCTTCATCCAGCTCAGATACGAATTTCGTTTTCGGGAGGTCACAGCATCTCTGTATAAAATTAACTTCCAGACAGCGAGAAACCATCTAGCTCATCGACTTTATTTTACTGCTGTCCGCCATTACGTGAGGATATGATAAGCTGACTTCTGATTTCATTCTGAGAGCTCTTTAATTTTCCAATGCCCACGTCATGCAGTGCCATTTTATCAATAATTAAAATTTAGAAGGTGGTAAATATGTCTGGAGAGTTTTCATAAACTAATTAGCTTGTTAGAGCCAGAATAAAGAAAACTGTTTGTTCGTGTGACTCCCGCTTGGCGCTTGAATTATCTGACACATTCAGGAGGATGCTGCGCCGATAATAAAAAAAGCAACAGAACGCAGGCGCGTCAAGTGTTATCATTGTCAGTGAGGAACTGTTGTCTGTTTGGTACACTTTTAGGGACTTGAAAAATTCGCGTTTTCATTTGGGTATAAGCTAGAATTCCAACTGTAAGTTTTTATCACTTTCGTAACTGGCCTCTGACGTATTTGTAGGGACCTCTGTTTTTCGCGAAAATAAATTTGTCCCAGTTTGTTTCAGTGCCTTACGCACATATCTGCAATTTTGCTTCAAGGTTAGGGGCCGGAAAATTTCGTGGATTCAATGACTTGCATGTTAGAATGTCCTGTACACACAAGTCCCGACCATTTGTTTACTAGCAGCTACTCAGTGGAACAACAGGCAATTAACGAATAGACGGTGCTTGAATATGCATAGGACAATGGATTCTAGCTTGCAGGTAATTGAATCAGCGAAATTTTCCGGCCCATATTCATGGTTATTGACAGTGTGTCATTGTGAAGAGCCGTACCTCATTTGACTGAGCCAATTACAATAACGTTCCTGCAACATCACACGTTTGTGATTTGCCGGTAGAATCCCAAGGCTCGTGAGAGTTAAATATCCAATCACTGACCACGAAGCAGAATGCAGATGTGTACGTGAGGCACCGAAACAAAGTGATGGCTCGTGGGTTGTTGCCAGGTGGGGCTGCAGATAATCGGAACTGTACACTTTTGATGAACGTGCCATAGACCGACGACCATGAAATATTTGCCGGCTACTAGATGTTTTGTGACCACTCAGTAGTAAGGGTAACCTGCACATCAGCGTGTCAGTGGCTGTAGTCAACCAGCGCATAACCCTGTACAGCTCTTGGCAACTGCAGCACTACCTGGCAACTACCCACGAGCCACCACTGCCATCGCATGACCTCTCTGTACGTGCGTATTTATTCCATTGCAGTGCAACTAGATGCAACGAAGGTGAAAATATTGCGTTGCACCCACAAAAAACCTGTAGCGCTGTTCGCAAACCTTGAGACGGTGCGTTTCCCTGTGTCATGCGGTGGTCGTCAGCTTCAAAAACAAAATGCTAAACACATTCCTCAGTACTCGTTCTGTCGTTTATCTTGGTCCCAGCACTGAATGCCACTGGTGTTTGTCGCAGTTTTGCACGCTTGTCGCTTTAAACGAGTCTCGACAACCGAAACAAATCTCATTCACCAGCTCAACCGTTCAACAGTCTCTCTGCTGCCTTACGTACATAAGGTCATAAGGTTTGTTTTTTTCCGGGATCGTTCTAGTTCGGGCGCATCCAGGAAACGAAAATACAAACTTTTCCTTGTTACGGAAATGCTTTGATAGGTCTCATGAGCTTAGCCACAACACTGCGGTGAAAACTCGCTTGAATCGTTTTCTCATGGTGGTTCGATTGTTTCGTCGGAGAGCGTCTTGATCGCAATAAGCTGCACCTCCCAACTTGAAATGTTTACCTGTTTTAATTTTTCGTATAATAATTGTTTAATCTTGATAAAAAATAACTATACATACGTTCCATTTTTTCTTAAATCACAGAAAATTCCTTTCCTGTTAAACGTTATTGTCACATTATCATATTTCTTATGAATAAAATGTGTTTAGGTGTGTGTACATATATGGTGCATACTACACACACGCCGTATACTTCCAGGGATCACTATGGCCATGTTGGGGGTCTAAGGAGAAGCAATTAGCTGTTTCTGAACGTATAGCTGGCTTTCACATGGCCATATAAGATCATACACGGTAGTTTTATTCACATTGCTGCAAAGGACCCCAATAATTTTTTAACTGAATGTTTTTTTTAAATTAGAGACTGTTTGCAATGGTACAATGCAGAAAATTATGTAGTTTTTTTTTAATATTGCACTGTTCGCCCACAAACATTTTTGAATAATTAGGGGTTTTCACAAAACATTTCGTGACTGTTAAGTTGCGAAAACTAAGTTGATATATATATAAAACTGGAAAAAATTGGACAGTATTTATAGCCTGAAGCTCTGTTCCTAGTGTGACCAATGGTAGTCGAGCTCTCTCCTGATTGTACGCGAAACGTTTAATGGTTTTATAGTCTATTGTTGCTTCGTAAATAATTTTGTTTCTTTTTTTATAAAGGTATCCACACGTTTCTTAATTCAATACTTTGCTGACTAAATACATTTGTGTTGTATTTGTTGTTGACTAATTCCTTATGGGATATTTCATATTCTGTTTTTGTTTGTTTATGGATGTCCTAACTACAGCCAACTAGGCTTTTTTTTTATCATTTTTTGTTGCTTGTTTTTCTTAGTCTCTTTCGAATATTTCTGGAACGACATATCTAGCAATGGCGTAAGTCCACAATAGTTCAGTTTATCATATAGAAGCAAGTTAGTGCTAAATGTCTTTATGCCAAAAATTAGTTACTCTAAGCTACAAATACAACTGGTAAATATCAAGAATCACTAGTCGCTGTGTACCGGCCAAAATATTGATTTTAGAGGTATAGTTTTTTAATGAAAAATGCTTCTATAGACGGTAGAAGTAGTCGTATGTAAACAAAATTGTAGTTTACTAACTCAAAAATTTAGGGTTTTTGTTTGGTTATGTAAAGTTAAAAGTTCGTTTAGGTTAGTTTTGGTTAGGTTAAGTTATTTTACTGTTAGGTGTTTCAGTTTTCGTTATGTTAAGCATTGTTAGGTTAGGTTACCTTAAGTAAGGTTAGGTAACCGAACCTTATCTAACCTAACGAAAAATGGAAAACTTAATGTTAAAATAACTGATCCTAACCTAAGCAAACCTAAAATAACCTAGCCTAACCAATATAACGTAACCTAACCTAACGATAAACGGAAATTTTCGAAGCTGGAAAGCCACAATTTTCTCTACACATGACTACTTCTAACGCCTACAGAAACATTATTCATTAATAAAATGAACCTCTAAAATCAATAGTCTGGGCCGGTACACGATGAGTAGTGATTCTTGATATTTACTGTACAGCTAACCCAGCGTTACCACGTCATGTTCCAAAGCACGATAAGTTTCTTTACTCGCTATAACTGGGTTGACTAACGAGCGTGGCGTGTTTGTTATTTCTGCATGGAGTGTGGTCCAACAGTCGTTGCAATCTACGCGCAGCATCGCAGCTCAGTTTATCTTCTCGTTTGTCTCACGCGACGAGTGACGGAGGCCAGCCGTGGCGAACGTTTACCGCCTGTGTTGCCTTGACGCATTCTCTTGACGTGGGAAGTCTACAAGCGTTACATTCGTGTGGAACCTTGTCACAGCGAGGCTAGGCTCTTGTAATAATGCAAGCTGTAATCAAATACTCTACAGAGATGCGCCAGGAGGAATAGCTTAGATCCGTAAGCACTGCTACGTCATTCGTGAATTAGAGTCCCGGAAATTTCAAGGATTCAACTTAGGAGAGGTTGGATTTCTAAGTCATGTATATTTTGAAAACTTTTTCGATCGGGTCATTGTTAGAGAAAACTTAACTACTTGCTAAGTTTCAACACACGCTTAGCTTAACAGAAGATCATTGGTTTCCGTTTGTACGTGAAGTTGTTGCCCTAGTTGACTAAACCCAATAAGGATCCCGCTGTTGTAATATTTGATGCCTGTTATTGGTCTGCAGACAACTACAGTATGTTAGAAATATATCACCCAATCACATGTGTTGTAATTAACTACAGCGTTTTCAAGGGTATGTTGGCACAAAACATTTTCGCAATATACCATCAATAGAGGTACGTAAATTTCGCGGATTCATCTTGCAGCAGCCTAGACTTGTCAGTCCTATACACCCACTGGCCACAATCGATTATCTGTTGGCTTATAACAGTACCAGCAGGTAGCAAGCGATAGCACTTCACATTATTTCCTTATTTACTACTGGCTTGCAATAGTCAAACGCGTTTCGTAACAGCCGCCAGCAAGTCACAAATATGATAATGAAGTATACATAATTGGCGTTCAACCTGACCTGGACTGTATCTGCGAAATTTACGTACCTCTAACCATCATATCTAGTCATTGTTTATTAAACGTGACCTTGAGGACACCAGACCAGTGGCGGACATTCATAAAAACACTCCTGGACTCCCACGCTACATCGTCAAATGTTCAAATGCTCACTCACTGCTTTACGGTTAGTGATTTAATGTTATAACTCTTATTTGTCTTGCAGTCCTACTAGCAAATCACAGACGTATGTTGCCACGACAGCCTTCTGATTGGTGTAGTCAAATGAGACCCGCATCTAATCAAAGACACGCTGCCAATGACCACGCAGCAGAACTGCCGATGTGCAAATAACGCATTGAAACGAAATTGCGCAAAAAATATTTTCGTGACAAACTTATGGCTCTAAAGATGCCGCTATACCGGCGTATCAAGAGATGGCGACAGTCCCGCTAAATTTGCTATTATTTCCCAGACATGTCAGAGAGATCAATGTTATTATTTTGTAAAATAAAAATTTTTGCTGCATGAGGCTCTGATTTCGGTAAGAGGTCAAATTTATGTTAGGGTTTATGGTGATAACTCTATTCTTCTGCAATGTTCGGTTCAGCGGCCGAAATTCTCTTCATAAGCGTTAGCATGTATTTGACCCTTCTACCGCAACAGTACAACTAGTAGCGGAACTCGTCCTTGCGAAAGTCGTCCATAAGGAATTCGTTATTTAGCTAACTTGTAGTAAAATGATCCTTACCGGACGAGGGACATATACTAGTCGGCCAACAGCACAAGACAAACGAGCTCGGAGTCTAATGTAGGACGTCAGATTGCAACGCTAATTTTACAGGTCTACAGTTATTGACAGAACGATAACCGAGTTTTCGTCATTTACCTGCCAACATTTTTCGAACACTTTTCAACCTTGGCGATGTGTAAGCAAGGCGTTTTGCTTCATACATAATGCCTACCATTAAATGATATTCTTTCATCGTTGGTTACAGAATTAGGCTTTACCTTACAGGTGATCATGTTTTTTTCCGTTAGTTTTATTTTTCCGTTTTATGTTTTGGTATAAACTATTTTCTATTAGAACTAAAATTCGGAAAATTTACTCACTGCTAAAATTACAGCAAGAAGGCTTTCTCTTACACCTCACAGCATCGTGACAAACATTTCTTTATTGAGCTGCTTACTTCAGAAACAAATTACATAGTCATGTAGATTTTATATTAAATTATAAACAAAGTAAGTTAAAATTTACACTGGTACAATAAATTAATTAACGTTGTATATTGTTTGTATAATTTAATTACAAAAAAAAATTGTTACTGCAAAAAATTTTTAAAATAGTAAACATAAACAAGAATATTTCGTATGTACAATTAAGATAATTATAGTTACAGCTGCATTTTGCGGAATCTAGCGTTCATAAAAACAGATAAAATACATTTAATAACATTATAAACGTGTGTTTAATTTTGAATAGTGTGTTTAACTTAATACCTAACTAACAATAAGTAATGTTCCATTAAGAGGACTTTGCATTTTCGACATCAGTCTAATATTAGAGACAAAAAAAAAGTTTTAGTACCTGTAGTTTTGTTTGGAACTTTATCCAAACATTGTTACTTTATATGCATATTACCCTATTTTTTAGGATAAATTGAAATATTTTCTCACGACACATAAAATACCACTGGCCCAACTACTAAAAAAATTTTATTTATATAGGAACATACATACATAGAACTAGGATAGTTGCTCCAAGAGGCCATTCTGCAGAAAAAATCACTCGACCAATAACTAATCAAGCTTACACAAATGTTCTTCAAGTAATTTAAAGTGGTAGTGGTAGCAACCTCTATATTACGTCACCAAAGCGGACATATTTTACAGTACTCGTGTTTACAGCATGTACGCCTTCATTATTTTATCTTAGAATTAATAATTACATGTCGTCCGTACACATGTTATTTGACGGAACTTGTTATATATTTGTTATTTTACGTGACGTTCTACCCTTCGGAGTGGTTTCCGGACGTAAGGGGATTTGTCAATTAGTGATAATATATTAAAGTAATATGATAATTTAAATTCAATATGTTGTAAGCGTAGAGTATTCATGTAAAGAGCACCAATATTTTTACTGCACAGTTACGAACCTTTTGATTCCAAGCATTGTCCTTTCATACAACCAGTAATAGTTTGTGTACCATATAGGCAGTCCCGCGATACGCCAGCCTTACAGCATGTGTTCAAACCGTTTCGAATGTAGCACCTCACCTCTGTAATGATCTTATAATATGTTTGCAACAGCTGCACTTGCATTAAATGTTGTTATTGATTAAATTATAATTTAGACTATAATTTTTGCTTCCAGATTATTTTATTACATTTGACTCCGAGCTTAGCGATGGAATCCTTTCGTTTGCTCATCAGCTCAAGTGATTCCCGAAATGATTGTCACTAAAATTATCTTCTGGCAATCGCGTAAACTGAATTAATGATAATATTTTGTTATGTTGTACTTAAGGCTACCGCCTACCCACGCTTCAAAACTTGCGTTGAAGTGTGTTCGTAAACAGGTTTTTTGTACGTAAATATTCCACGCGTGCCCACTGTGCCAACGTACGAAAATAAAACAAACTTCAGACAAGGTCGGAACCTCATTGCTAAGACGCCATGCTCATTAAAAACACTGTTTCTAAGCCCTCCAACATTGCTAAAAACTACCTTTTTGGACTTCCATACTTCAAAATGTACTAACCGGATGTTTGTGAAACTCAGATTGTGACCTGCACTGAAGTTAGTTGCAGACTTTCCACCAATAGAATTATATGGTCACCGCTTAGTGTCCCATAGTAAAAACAGTTCGGCGGTAACCTTGCACGCTAGTTCAGCGCTTGGTCCGTTGAGGCGACGTGGCATTTGATGAGAGCTTCAAGGTCGACCTTACAGCTCCGTCGCTTTTGAGCCTCTCACGCTCGGGTAGACGGCGCCCTTAAAATATCGAGCTAGTTATATTATACGTCCTTCTGTAGCCCAATGTGCAACAATTAATCCGATATAAAAGTTATAGAAAAATTAAGTTATCCCAAAATGGCGGCCAGTGTTCTATCGTACGTGTTTGATTTAGCACACTTTTGGACATGTTTTGAAGTCGAAAAACAGGCTACTGTGATGGAACCGAAGGTTCTCTCGAATACCCGCGTATAATTAGACGGCAGTGGTTGTTACGTAACAGGCGCCCTCCCCTCCAGAGGCGCGGGCAGGTTGTTTTCCTTGTCACAGCTCTGCCAAGTGGTTCAGTTGGCAGCTCGCAGGGCGCGCCGCAGTACGGAACACATCCCAGAACAACGCACTAACTACTTCGGCGTCCGCAGGTCAGTTCTCCACATGCCGCCAGTCCGCTTTCCCTCTGCAGTGCACTTGTGTGCTGGGAAGTGACGGCTGGAAGCCACGTATCACCATTCAGTGTAATTACTAATATTAATTCCGGGCAGCTCAATGCTAATATCAAATACAACATTTCGAAAAATAACCTAGCCGTATGAGGTGAAACTGTTAAATATTTTGGTGATTTATTTTTAAATTTATAATATTACTCTCTTGTTATCTCATGTTTTATTTATTATTGTTTATTGTTAGACGTTCTGGTGTATTTGCTTTCGTCAGAAATGTTCGGCCGGGGTGATGAAAAAATTCTATTCGTCCAGAAAATAAATTTTTTCTCTACAATTTTAATTTGGCAGCGTAAATGTGAAATTAATAAAATTGTGTGTGGTGTTATTTGCTATCGCAAAATCGCACGCGCTGCCCAGCATTTGGCTATACTGAGATTGGTGTAACTAACCTACCTAGAACCAATCAAAATCATGTTGTGACTCGCAGTGGTTATAGTGTAAACAGAAAGACGGCAGATCGCACCGTCGTATTTCGCCATCCTCACAGGGGCGAATTAGCTCCGTTCACAAGTAAACTGCGGATTGAAGGCTTACCCAACCATGGGTGCGTGATCAGCGTCTAGGGTCGATGAAAAATGCTTTTGAAGGTTTCGTATAGTCTTGATTTCTTCACACATATTCTGAATTATAAGAGCGTCACTGTCACGTGCACTAGTAGTTTTTTTCGTTGTGCAAATGCACAAATCCTAAGATTTAAATTTAAAGAAGTCTGAGATACATTTAAATACAAATTTCGCAACCGTAAGTTAAGAGTGTTCTAGTACGGTCTTAAGGCATTTGAAATGTGCAACATATACTGGAAAATATTCTCCATAGTAAACGTCAGGAAAACTAATGCATTATCTTTTATTAATATGTTTTCAGAACATTGGTACGCATGCTTTAGGAAGGTTGACTACTTTAGACAGAAATAATTTACTATTTTGTTTGCCAAATGCAGTTCTAAGCACACATTGGTTGATTGGTTTCTGCAGAATCATGGGACAAAATCATACTTTTGTAACGCGTGAACAATAAAAATTGACTTACTTAAAGAAACTAGATATAATGTAGTAAAAAATATTAAAAATTCTGGAACAACTACCTCCTTTTTGTCTCACTATATTTATATCTCCATCTCCGCCACCCTATCTCTTTCTCTCACACACCTTTTCAACTCAAACATTATTTAAGATATTTCCTATTTTTTCATCGAAAACGGCGCATAAATTTAAATACAACAGTTTCGCTAGGAGCACCTCGAAATGAATTACTATACTTTATATCAGTATTATTCCATTACTTTAAAAAATTGTGGATTATTTGTGGATTCATTAGAAGTAAGTTTCACGAAGGATTATGCAGAAATTACATAACGTTTAATGAGAAATTTTAACTAATCCATTTCTTTTTAAATTAGTTTAATACGTGTCCCGAAATTACTAGTGACAGCAACTGTTTATGTTAGGAACATTTTTCAGTTTTCGTTATTTATACGTATCAAACTCATCACATTTGTAACCTAACAAATAAAAATGCAAAAAACAATGAGTAGGGTAAATTTTTGTTACATACATTTATTTATCTGGGAGTATGTACAATATAACCAGTGGTTTGTACAGTTATAAAACGATTTCCCAAGAACATGGCAAACAGTATTTGGTGACTGATTTGTTTTTAAAGTTGATTTCAAAACGCGAACTTCTTTTAGCACACACTACTGTTCAGGATGATAACGTAAGCGTGACTTTCTTAATCAACTGAAACATACTAAAATTCGTTTGTTATAAAATAATTCGTGGTAATTTCTAATGACATAGACTTCCCCTTAAATTCAATGAAGTAATTATTTCTCCAGCCAAATTTTCTTAATCCGTAAAAAGTGTTGTGCCCATGAGGACAATGTGTAAAGAAAGCATCGCGTGGTTTTAGTAATTAAACTAGTAATATAAATTTTAATTACTTCTTATGCCCTCTAGACTTGAACTGTGTTGTTTGTAAAGTGTGTTGCATCTAATATTTCATATCAATTATTTTATTTCCGTCAATCACTTCTGAAATGATGATTTAGAAAATACAATTTTAACAGAATTATATATTGTATATGTAGTTATTATTTTTGATGTTCAATGCCATTTTTCAAAATTAAATTATTACCAACGCAATATAGTAGTTAAATTTTACTATCCTTCATATTAAAACGTTTTTCATATAGCGGATAGTTTTTACTTTGTTTAAAATTAAATTGTTCGTGAAATATGAAAAAAAAATTGGTAATCTAAACCGACATTAAATTAATACAAAATAATCATTTTTAAATTAATTCAAGTAGTACGTTGTGAGAATTAATTTTTAACAAAGTGCAACTTAACATTTTGAAGTTATTTAATTGTATCGTTGGGTTGCTTCCCAGCGTACACACAAGTTCTGCATCAATTTTTGAGAGCATTTACAGTTTTTAATTTAAAAACACAGGTATTATATTACATTTCTTTTTAAAATAATATCCCATACATTATATTATGTATTATACTTATGAAACAAATTGTATGTTTGGACGGCAGAATATTAGTGAAATGCAGTTTCTATTTTCACACGTTTGTTAAGTAAAGTGCCCTTGTAAGACTCCTAAGTATTTAATGCTCGATCATATCTCCTCCATTGTCTCCAGGAGGAAGCGCTCACAGTGATTAGCGGTTACGTTTTCATTCACGTCGGGATAGCTCTTAACTGCAAGCAGCATGGCTTCAAGACGTGGCTGCAAGAGACGCCCGCTGAGTTATTTCTGGCGAGGTTCGAATCTCGTTTACGGATTTACGGTGTTTGCTGTTTTAAAATAATTAGTATTCATACCGAAATTTTATTGGTGTGCAAATGTACAGTTGAAATTTAGTAGAAATTTTTTAAATTCTTAAAATGGAAATTCTCAAATATGCATTAACATTTTTTTTCGGAAGCTAATCAACGTACTTAAAAATGTACACACAGGTATGTGTATATATATATATATATATATATATATATATATATATATATATATATATATATATATATATATATATATATATATATATATATATATATATATATATATATATATATATATATATATATATATATAGGGCCTTATGTTTGTCTGATTTAGACTTTTCACCTGGAAGTCCATAAATAGTAAACGAAATATTGAATCCAGAAAAAAACTAATTTTGGTAAGTCTCGCTTTGGATTTTGTGTAATCGTAACACAGCGTGTGTCAACGAAATCTGGAAGTAAAGAACTTGTGCGCTATAAATGACATTGTCTCATCGCCTTTTAAGCCAATGTGCTTTAATTAGCACCAGTCTTAATTTGTTATTACACGGAAAAATATTTTGTTGTTTAGACAGATAAATATTTTTTGTGCTGACCACAAAAACATTTCGTTGTTACCACTAAAATATTGTGTTCACAAAAAATGTATTTGTTTATTGTGTTCTCTGCAAAATGTTTAGGCTGCCTATACTAACAAAAGTTTTTCTTTCAGTCAGTGAACAACACGAATCGTTTTCAAGAAGTGTTTGATTGTTTTGAAATGTTTACTAATGAAACATGTGTCAGATTATCGCTTTCAACCATGTCAAGTCACCCACAAATCTTCGAGCGCCTTCGATGGTCACAGGAAGCACGATAATGTAAGTTACGTGTTATGTGACCTTCACACGGTGTGGAACTCACAATTACGTGCTAATTAGCCTGTCGTTTCATAGGATGAAACATGTTGTAAGATCTGGTCCTAAACAGGTAATAGTCTAGACTGCACGGGAGCCTAGTACGATCTGAAACATTTTGTTTAAAATATGGTATGGAGGCAATTAAATACTTTTCACTTTGAGAGACACACCTTCTTTTAGCACTGGATGAATAGAAAAGGACAACTTTACAAGGTTAAATTTTGTTGAATAAAATAATTTTTCTTCAACTATATACTAAAAATTAGCTCGTAAATTTCTGCCCAATTTTAAAATAGGATTTTATTTATGTAGAAGTATAAAACATTGTTGAATGTACGCCCATCAACAATCTAAGAAATTGGTTTTCGATATCAGTGCAGCGTATTAGTGGTTTAAATTTTATTTTCATTTTATAACCTAAAATCAGTTTTAAAAATACCGGTTTTTCTTATTAGATATCATAAAACTGAAATAGTAACGAAAGATACTGTCACCAAATATTTTGCAGTAACGGCTTTACTCGCTACTTTTGGCTTATATTTTAAGTAATTTCATACGGTTAAATAAAAAATAATATATATACCTTGTTTACATGAAAACTAGTTGGTTGTACTTTGACTTATCCCCTCTCCTCCTTATCATAGACTTCATTACCTGTCATATTCTATTTATTTAAAATCTTGAGTATCCGGTATGGTGAGTTCTAAAAAATACTATATATATATATATATATATATATATATATATATATATATATATATATATATATATATATATATATATATATATATATATATATATATATATATATATATATATATATATATATATATATATATATATATATATATATATATATATATATATATATGCGTGTGTGTGTAGAGGTTGGGGCTGAATTCGATCTACAAACCGCGGGAGGTGATTCCTCAGTAAATTATTAGCACAAAATGTTCAGAACACTCCGTGTCTAAAACAAATATTAATAATGAAGTAAGCATTTGAAGTTCGAATTTTCAAACGTTATTTTCACAAACTATGTGAAAATAAATTACTTGGTAGGCCAATACTCTGAACAAAGTTTTATGTTGTTAGACTCTTCTAATACATAGCAAATTCTAGTAAAGACCTTCCACCCTTTTGAAAATAACAGGGGTGGTCACCCTCTACTTACGTACAAATTTTGAAGCATTAGGAAATTAGAACGTTTTATGAAGGTTTATTGAGCTAAATGACTTATGTAACAAAAATAGTCCTCTTGTTGTAACTGTCTAGAACCTATCGTTTTAGTTCAAAACGCATTTAAGGGCTCGCCGTGGTGAGCTGATTTGACATATGTTTACAGTGAACGTCCACCGTCGCCTGTGCGCTGAGAACCACGGAACACACACGTCCGCAGTATTGCCTATGTTCTAGGCTCTGAAACGTTACACCTAAAACATTACCGCGTTTTTAACGAAAACGATAAATCCTAGACATTTACAACAAGAGGACCATTTTTGTTGCATAAGTCACATAGCTCAGTAAACCTTCATCAAATGTTCTAATTTCCTGTTGCTTCAAAATGTGTACGTAAGTAGAGTGTGACCATCCCTGTTATTTTCACAAGGGTGGAAGGTCTTTACCAGAATTTGCTACGGATTAGAAGAGCCTAACTACATAAAGCTATGTTCAGAGTATTGGCCTTCCAAGTAATTTATTTTCACATATTTTGTGAAAATATCGTTTAAAAATTCAAACTTCAAAGGCTTACTTCATCGTAAATATTAATGTTAGACACACAGTTTTCTGCACATTTTGAGCTTATAATTTACTGAGGAGTCACCTCCCGCGGTTTGTCGGTAGAATTCAGCCACATCATATATATATATATATATATATATATATATATATATATAAACATATGTGTGTATGTGCGTGTGTGTGCATGCTTCCTCAAAATAAACATGGTTAATGCGATATATTTGTAAGCTTCTCGTCGCAATGCGATAGTGTTATAAACTAAAAGGATTCAACTGTGCACGGACCATTGTTTTTGGTGATATTAATTCGACGTTGTAACGATCCATTTAACTACTTGTAGCCGTCATATTTGTTCAAAAAATGTGTAGACGAAAGTGACCTGCTACTTGTATTTATCGTCAATTTAATGATAACGAACGCTATACGCCTATATGAATTACGTCTTTAACTTCGCAATTTACCACCTCACATTTAATTTTCCGTCGCTGTAAATAAATGTAATGTGTGATACGTTTTTACAGTCGTAATTCATCAACGTTTCTGTCAAGTACCGCGGAATGAAATTGGCATCAAAATAATACCATGCTATATATATATCAGCAGGAAGAACCTACAGCTCGCAGTATGGCAGGACAAGCCATTTGTAATGACTTAATAAAATTTGATAAATGTTTATAGTCACATGTACAGTATAACAGCCAAACAACTGGTTTTTAACTAATAATGCTTAACGAGAACCGATTTTCATTCAACCAACGAAGCGCGTTTGGTATAATACTTGAACGAAAGACGTAATTTTAACGTTACATTATAGCAGCTCATAGATTACGAAAAAGAGAAAGAGAGAGCATATTCTTTGTTTGGAAATAATTAAAACATAAATATCGTACAAACAAAAACTACTACACTATCATCGTAGAAAACAATTTTTTAAAGAAAATGATATTTTAAATACTCATACATCGGTTGTAAATTACTTTTATATTTGTAGCACCTTTATACAATTTTTGACGCCTTTTTACATGAGAATACAAATTTAATTTATAATTAACATTAGCCTTACTTAAACAAAAAAAATTCGTATTAACTCACAAATAAGTACGTTATTCAGTTATTTGGAAAATACCATGTTTATTTGTGTTTCACAATAAAAAAACAATAAAGGAGAAAACAACGTCTCCTGCTTTGTTGTGTTTTATTTTAGCCATAAAATACACTAAATAAATAAACAATTCATACTATAAATTAAGACGTCTAGTGTAGTTTAATGGAGTTCTGAGGACACGATAGTTTCAATACCAGTGGGTTAGGATATTATAACTTAGCTTCCCTGATAAAACCTACATTTTCGTTTGCCCATTACGAACTGAAATATTAGCATCATAATACCCTTAAACGTAGATCCCTAAGATTATATTTCGTGGTTATTGACGTCTTCTACCAGCCTTCATTTCCAAGCCTCGGCCTCCGAGCCTTTTAAGTCCTGTTATTACAAAGTACGCCATTCTATTTTGTCTTTCTTTGATCTTGTACGAACTGTGACCTAGTGTGTAGAACCTCTCTACAAAGTTTTCAGCATTCCTCCTCACCGCGTGTCCGTGCTGTTTCGTTGCCTAAGGCAAGTTCGTTATCGAGGTTGTTGTATTAAGCCTCTCCCATCGTACTCATTCTTGTGTTGTCTTTTCTGCTTCCTATATTTATTTACAAAACATTTTCAAAGACTTTCAATTAATATAACATTTTCTCTCTTTTTTCATATTACAAGCGTAAATATAATTATGACTGAGTACAACTTTTATTTCGTTTTACGAGAGGAATTTAAAATTGTAAATAACAGTCGAAGAATGTAAATTTGAAACGTATATCATCTGAGCCTTTATTCTCGTCTCGAAACACAGCTAGGCAGATACTTTTGAGCGTGGATCAGATTTTCAACTCTGATGTTGTAGTACTTGTTACACAGTCTCGGCTTGGGATCAAAACTATTTGGTTGTTTAGGTTTTACGTTGTACAGAGTACAGAAAGGTTAAAGGCAATGGGTTTTCCCGATTATTATTGACTCAAGAGTTATCCGATTACACGATCATACGTTTATATGCTATGGCATGGAGTGAGTTTGAATAATCACTTCCTATGTGATTTTGTCGATCACGTTTACACACGTTCGTTATAATCAACACTTTGTAACTTTTTTCTGCTTACAACCACTTTTAATTTTTTTTCAAAGCCGTCCGATTTAGTTACAGTGCCAATTTCCCCGCACAGTTCTCAACTTTTCTTAATACTGATATTATGTACGCGACTTTTACAGTGTCATAGTGTTTCTGTAGATAAAGAACACTTTTTGACTGATTTATGTAACACATTAATGTGGTTGAATATGCAATAATTACTATAAGCGTCGTGTTTCCTTTTATTATGCGTATTTGCTAGTTTGTGCCATATTTTGATTTCAGCAATGTCAATACTTTTATGACATGAAAATACATTACAAATACCGTACTACTATTTTGTTGATTTACCAACGCTTCGATTTATTCCCTATAAATAAAAAAAATATTTTATGAAAATTTAGTTTACTGTAAAAAAAACATGGCCCGATACGCATGCGCTAACTTCATAAGTCTGCTTATGTTCTTAAGTGAAAATGCATACATGGTTGTGCGAGAGCTTCAACAACAATCGCGATAATCATAAAACTTTCCGTGCTTCCGCAGCATTCTCAGTCTGTATTGTCCAAGAGTAAATTTCTGTGAATCATATTAAGAGGAAAGTTGTACGTAAGTTACCGCTAAAGACCTTTGTTACATATAATTTGCAGGAATTTGAAAGTCAATACAGTTAAACCACACAAAAGAGCACTCTTAGTAAACAGGTTTTGCCAACTTTGTGGCCTGATCATGTTACTAGCCTGACGCGTTTCTGGTGAATTATTTATGATACCGTAAATTTCTCATCCGGCGCAACGGAATGCGTTCACACTGTAAAACAAATATATTAAATACAAATGTGGTAGGACTGTTTCTTGTAATAAATTTTTTTTGTATATCGAATACGAGTAAAAAACTGCATTAATTTATTTACCACGTACTGTTATTGTGACACGAGTCCTGACACTGAAATGCATTAACAAAGAAATGCAATGGAAAATACATCCTGTGTCGGTTTACACGTGCTACGGCTGTATCGCAGCCATTGCGCATGGACGCACCTGGGAAAGATACCAGCTGAAATACGGTTGGTTGCAACAAAAATTTCAAGCGTCCTGTGTGGTTTTCAAGCGACCGCAGGGTACTGGAGTCTCTGGGGCATATACTCGTATATCAGGGCAGCCTCCCACATCTACAGTCCGAGAGGAAAGTATAGCATCCAGAACATTTATATCCTTTCCTTCCTCCCTCTCCCTTTCTCCTTCTCCTTCCCCTATATTTCTTCCACCTCCTCTCCGAAGTGTCTCGATCAAACAGTGCACTTCCTGGGCTATCGGCCGTTTCAGCATGCGCCTCTCTGGTATTTTACTTGGGGTGGGGGTTAAAAGTGAACATGTTTGGTCAGTTAAAATGAAAATAACAAAATCTTATATCTAACGAACATATTTGACATTCAAACAGGTTAGGCGCTGAAAAAATACCTTCACTTGAACAAATTTCTTTTGCAAGAAGTAGTATTCGAGTTAACACAATATCTATTAGAACGACTTTTGGAGGGAACGTGCCTTCTCTTATCTTTGCCTTATTGTCTGAAAGGCCCTTGCGTTACGTACTCATCATAGTCAACTCTTCAAAGCCAACAACCCGGAACATTATGTGCTATACTTGGAGGGTCTGACTCAATAGTAAATCAAGTCAATTTTTTATTCCTGAATCATGGAAATAGTTTTCATTTGCCCTAAATTACGTGTATCTACGACAAAATAAACACGATAATCTAATATAATAAAGAATACATTTTATATACTAGTACTAACACTGAAGTTCATGGTTCATGTCTGAATTAAAAATTATTTTTCCGGACATTTAAGAAAACGTAACCTATGTGGTTCACCATGAAAAAGACACTCAATTTATTATCCTGTGAATCGTTCGGACCAAACCTTTACCTAATTTCTAAACTGAAAGACACTAGAGAAAGAGAGAGAGAGAGAGGAGAAGAAGAGAACTGCATAGGGGCAACTAGAATGGACATTTAGGGAGGGCACAATTCTGTGAATACTGTTATACTCAAGCTATCCCTACCTGTAATCAGTAACGTAGTCAGAATTTATGAATTACAGATGGCGAAGGATGGCTATCCTGCGAATATTATAAAGGATCACCCACCACATCTTCAAGCGGGGGGTCCGGGGGGTCCTCCCCCGGGAAAATTTAGAATTTCAAGGATTTAGCAGTTTTCATTGCTAAATATTGAATATTCTACTGGTAACAGTAGCACTGGTTAGTCAATATTAAATTAATTGTAATTTTTAAGACCTTGGTTGGTTATTTATTTGGGGGGGGGTGCCCGTGCCCTAGTGCCCCCCCCCCTTAGTTGCGACTATGAGAGAAGAGTGTCAAGATGACGAATATAGCATTCATTTTTAAGAAGGCCGTAAAGCTTCACTATTCAGTGGCATGCTCTTTTAGACGTATAGTGTCATTACAAAAAAAAATGTAGGTTTTATGTAATGAGTTTGTAATTTTTTTTTAAAAGAATTACTTGTCTAAAATTTTTTCTAGACAAAAACAGTACTTAAACAAAATGTATTGAAACCAGCCTAATCTACCCGACTTATTAGTAACGGAATATTTATTTTCACAGCCGATAGTTAAAATCAATAATATTGTTATTAGTATTGATAGTAGTTCTAGTAGTAATAGTAGCGGCAATAGTAACATAATTTGGGTTTAGCAAGCGTCTATCTTCACGACAAATATGTTCATATATAATGCTTTAACGATCTGTTAGTACGGGCAGTGTTCTCCAAAAATCTTTCATAGCTGAACCAGACCACAGGATGTAAATAAAAATAAATCGATGCAACCGTAGGTTGTAGTAGGTGTGTTGAACGTATTCACGTTTATACTTGGGCTCCTGCATTGCCGACATTTATTTTATTTTGTTAATAACTGCAGAAAAGAAAACATGAGCACAGTTAAGGATTCGTTCAGCCTGTTTTGTGTGGTCGGTTTTTGGGAACGAGCAGGCACTAAGGTCGACTATCGCTCATTCATAACTTGCCTCGTCGCCTACGTTCAGCGCGCTCAATTGAAGTGCAGTCTTCCCG
Source organism: Medauroidea extradentata (assembly GCA_003012365.1). Taxonomy (NCBI): domain Eukaryota; kingdom Metazoa; phylum Arthropoda; class Insecta; order Phasmatodea; family Phasmatidae; genus Medauroidea; species Medauroidea extradentata. The sequence goes on from PNEQ01020927.1 coordinate 75,336, forward strand.
TCACATTCGTGACGCTCCTAAATTATTATGACCGGATGTTTAAAAGTTAAGTCCGACCATTTGGCTGAGTAATTAGAGTTCCTACACGGCGGGTAAAAAGTCCCGAGTAAGATTCTCGGCCAGGATGGTGAAATGTAACGATACCTCTCCGGAATCAGGATCGGATGTTGTGTTTGAACCTTCATCCCCCTCACCACTAATGATAACCTACGCAGGTTAAACCTCGCTGCAGATATCCCCCGCGGTGCAAATATAAGAAGTTAAAAGTAACTTATAATTAGAGACCCCAATTTTGTGTGAAAATATTTCAGCATCAGTTAGCTTCAGTGCCTCGTGTGCACATCTGTGGCTCTGCTTCATGATCAGTGATTGGCTGACTAACTCTCACGTGTCTTAACGTTTTACTGCAAATAACGAACGTGTGTTATTCGCAGTAACCTTATTCTCACTGGTAGAGTCACGTGAGTAACGTTTTTACATGAAGACACTCTGCCAATTACAACGAAGCAGAAGTGCAGAGGTGGAACTAAGACGTTGAAACAAGTTAGTACAGAAATATTTGCGCGAAAATCAGGGATGGCAAGGATAGTAGAGACGGGAAAAATGCGCGGGTTCACTGACCTATCGGCTAGCCTCCAGGAACATATGTGCACTCACGCAAGAAGCAGCTGTTCTTTAGCTGCTCGCTGATACAATCATATAGGCCTGCACTGAATTAAATTTTTAATATTGGCACAGCGATTTACACGAAGTGTCAAAGAAGTCAAAGACCAACTGTGAAAGTGATGCGAACTTGCAGTTGGTGGGATTATAACTTGTGCCTAAAGAAAAACGCAAATTGTTCAGGTCCCTATTTATGATTAGGAACATGCAAAATTTGCGTTATTTTCTGACAGCTGACTAGACTTCAATATAAGCTCGTTCGACGTCTCCCGCTGGCCGCTATTGTCGTGACTTTCCGCGGAGGATGCTTACACGGTAGAGAGGCCAATCTTTGTAAAGACGTAACACACGTAAATGACAACACATTAAAGTACGCGGCCAACTGAATCGCAGATTATGCTCTGTTATGTATAGGAAAGTGATCCATCCAGGTGACTACCTAAACATTTTACAAATAGAAGTTAAGGACACCATCCAACTGGAAGTGCATTGGGTGACAGTGTCTCAAAACAGAAGGAGTGATTGCGATGTTACTGACGTATGCTCAGGGTTCCACAGATTTTTTATGAGCAAGGTGCTGAATGGGCGCGCTAATTTTACTGTGGTTGAGCTGGAATCATGGCGACCCTCTAAGCTTTTTTTTTTTTTTTTTTTTTTTCGGAAAATCTGCAGCAAATAAAATTTCGTACGAGGAGGATAACCTAAATACCACACCCTAAACTCCAGACATCGTCATTGGGCGGCCGTAGCCAACTGCTTGCCCCGAAAGGTGACATAGAACGAGACACTACAATGGTCATGGAGACGGAAGATTCCCGAGAATACCTGTAGACCAGCGGCATCGTCCGGCACGATTCACACGTGCAAATATCTGGGGACTGACCCCGCCGGAACTCAGATCGTGCCTACCGCGGCTCCTATTGCAGCGAAGTTCTTTGTAGGTCCCTGGGATAGTATCGTATTCATATGGGTAATATATATATATATATATATATATATATATATATATATATATATATATATATATATATATGACAGTGTGAACAAATTCTGTTTTTAGCATTAATGAATGGCTCAGAAGCAATGTTATTGAAAGTGTATTATTTTGAAAACTCCCAGTAAGTTTCATCTGCGATGTGTTTTCTTTTGTAGACCGTTGCATTGGTAAAAGTCATTCTCGTGTAAATATATATTAGGTTATAAAATTTTAGAACGATCACAGGTGTAAGTTATACTTCCGAAAATAAAAAAATTAATCTCATTTAAAAAATGTGGTTCTGAATGTAGCAATAACGTAACTTCCAAATAATTTCATAACAATTCGGTATCGTTATGTATTCTTAACAGCTGTTGTACACATGGAACATTTTCCATATTTGTTATTTACGTATCTTCTTAAATTTGAATTTTTGGCCGTAACAAGGCGAATCTTAGCTAGACGTAATCCCTTTTTGTATAAGCTTTGTGTCTTATGTCTCTGTGTTCTTGAAAAATAATATCTAAGCGAATTTCACAGTGAGTATGCAAAGCCTATGGCTGAAAATGTAGTTGTTATTTACCGTTTACGACGTAGATTTTCAAATTAAATTGGAGTTTCGAATAGAGACCTTGTTACTGATAGTGTTCATGCTGGATTAAAACAAACCTCATTACGTTTACACAAAGCAGATGTAAATTCTTTATGACGTTAGTAATAACGTGTGTGATGTAAATAAGTAACTGTAAACTGTAACTGGGTTTTATAATACCCAGTGGTACAGTCCACACACCAGCTCAGAGTACCTCGCTTGTTTACGTTCTTCGTCCGTACGGGCGTAAACGTTAAAGTAACGTTGGCAATATGTCGACGCACAAACTGTCCATAGTAGCAACGTCTTTGGCTCGGATGTGTTTGATATAACGTTGCTGCAACACCCATGTCGTTTAGGACGAAAATGCAGACACACTAGGTACTTTGAGCTTTCGCGGGGACAGTATTCCTAAAACCACTGCTGGTAGCATTGATATGCTGTTTCTCTAGCTTTTTTTTTTATCTTTAGTGAACTGAGTATAGTATGCACTTGAAGGCACAGCAGGAAATTAGCTTGTCAGATAATCGTTTTTTTTAATTGTGTTCTCCTAGCGTGAAACTCAACTGAGCAGAGTGAGAATTAATTTTATTTAATTGTAGAATTGTTTCACCTAGTTCCATTTTCATCTGTTCTGTTTGTAATTGGTAAATTTCATATTTCGTATCCTGAAGGCCATCGTCTCTAAACGTCAACTTCTACTGCCGTCAGTCTTTCCTCTCTGTCTTGTTTACTGAACGTGTTTGCTCATCACACAACAAGGCAATATAGATAATTGTTTTGTAAATATGTTCTCTGAAGTTTCAGATCCGCCAGTACTTCCACTGTCTCGCTTTCAGCCAATTTCCTCTTCCATTCCATTTCTCTTCACTCGCACGTTAGTTCCAGTCCTCAGGATCTTCCAGCGTTAGTTCTACAATTTTGTCCTGTTCTTTTCCTCGCTTCGGCCCGTCCGTTCAGCACTGTACGTATAAAATAATTTGCATCTCTTCAGGCGTGTCAACTTTCAGCTGACAAAACGACCCCAGGCTGACGAGAAGCACGACTAAGGAAAGAAGGGAAAAAAGACAGGTTAGGTTGCGCTGGTAAAAAAATGTATAATTTTATTTTCTCAGCACAGAATTTAGATTCTCCAGAGATCACCTTTCACTAAGGAAAGATGTACCTTTCTTTGTAAGCTGAAAAATATATAATGTTACTGTAACTTGAAAACGTGTATACGCAGATGTACGAGGTGAATTACAAGAGAGCAAAAGTTCAAGCAAATTGTATCAATACGTCACCAAAATTTGCATTAAAATAATTTTGTATTTAATAATTTATTCAGCCAGTCTTTCGTGCTAGTGCAAATAAAACAAACACAAACAACTCACGTTGGGTAGAAACGATTTTTTTTTGAGGACGTAAGTGTAAAATATAAAAACTTCGAAATTAGTAAATTTATCGATGAAATTAATAATAATAAAAAAAAAAAGGAAGTGACGTGACGAACTATTCCAACATTTATCTTCCGTAACTTCAGGAAGCAATGGAAACTTACTCCATTGCAATGCAGATGTCTGTCAAAGTAAACTAAAAAGAATATGAAAACATAAAAGCAGAGTATGTTTTAGTAAACAGGATACATACAGTACATAAAATTATATAAATGGAATCGCGTCATATTAAATCAAGGACAGCCAAATAAAAAAAAGACCCTACCAAGGCAGACAACACAGGTTGCACAAATATTTCCAAGAACACGTTAGCCATAGATAGGGACCAGAGAAATTTGCGTTTCCTTTTGGATACAAGCTAGATTTAGAGTAACTGTAAGTTCGTGTCACTTTCGCAATTTGTCCTTGACTTACTTGACTCGTCCTGGAGGTCGCTAAACTAATAATAAAGAAACAACTGAATGAAGGTTCAATCATATAGTCTCACTGAGTCGGCGAGTATCCAGTGAAAAGTTGCTATCTTGGAGGACAATGTACAGTACATGTCAGTGAACCTGAGTATTTTTGTGGCGAAATGAAATAGCCAGTTCTACTTCAATATATTGCAGGGGATTGAAACAACTGACGAAATGTTCTATAGGTTAAAAGGGGCTGGTTATAGGATCTAATAGATCTGGAACTGTTATACAGGGAGTGTTCCACGTTAACAGAAACGTACATTTTTAGACAGGTTAACACAAACGTTTGAAGTTTTTATAAACTTGTGTAATTTATGTTTTAGCTCTTGAAAGCGCAACAAAAAATGGAAGAAAGGAAACGTGGGATACATTGAAAACAGTAATACAATTTCATATATTTTCAATGTATTGTGTTTCTGCTAATATAGTAGAAAATGCTTAAAGACCTTTTTTTATCCCAGCTGACTACTATCGAAAAAAATTCGTTACCCCAAGAAAACACCATATTTTGCTTAAAAATATATAGTCATCAGTTGATTTTACAACATCAAATATTTTCATGTGGTTAGTATTTCTGTCGGCTAAGGCGTTATCTTCTGAACGCTTTCGGGTATATTATGAAATACTAGGGTATATCGTTTATAGAGAGGATTGTTTATCGCGGCAAAACTTGACTATTTGCTGGGTTTCAACGTATGTTCAGCTTATGAATAGATTACTGGATTTCGTTTGTACGCAGAAATGTTGCCCAATTTGACTAAGCCAAAAATAATCCCGCTATTGCAATATTTGATGCCTATTATTGGTCTGCAGTCAGCTACGTTTTGCCAGACGTATATCTCCCAATCATGCATGTCGCAAGAAACCACAGTGTTTTCAAGGGTATGTTGGTACAAAACATATTCGCGATATACCTTCATATCTAACCATTTAGTAACAGCTTTTTTTATTGCCAGAACTAAATAGGGCAAGTATCTAGAGTACTAGAAAAAAATTTGTAAGCCAGAATTAAGTTGCGTTAATAATTGATGTTGGTAAAACTAAGATAAAGTCAATTTATTCAGGTATTTATTTATGTCAGTTTGTGTCTGCTTTATTAGCGCATAGAACTTATTTACTAAGGTATTTCTCGTTATTGTAGTAGGTGACGGGCGCCGTAAATAATATCAAAACACAGTAATTAGACAAGAATAATTTTTTAACCTGATATACAAAAGCCACTGATAAAGCAACCACAGGAAATACTTTTACGTACTTGTCAGTTTATAAATTTTTCGCAGTTATGCGTTCCTGATGAATTACTAATGATGTAGACGTTTTTCAGTTCTGGTTCCGGGGTAAGACTACGATAAAAAAATATTCCTCAAAAATACTTTCTCGCAACGTAGACAAAAATATTTTCAATCTTGTGAAATTTTTGTTTATTTGCTTCGTAAACATCTTTGACTTAGTAAATATTTCAAAAATTAACTTAATTAACTTACATACAGTATTGAGATTAAGCTATGGTAAGAAATTATGTAAGCACAAAATAATAACACCGTCATTTGTTTCTTCCTCCGTCCCCCAATTCCTCAATATTTACCACAATTCGAAAACGGTTCGGTGCTACGTGTATAAGATTTTTTTTGTATGCAATAAGAACAGTTACAACATCTGCGTGGTTCTTAAATTTTTTTCTTTTCAAACTAAATTTTATGCATTTGAAGGACAGTTATACAGTTCTTAATGAAAAAACCCTAGACGAAATTTTCAACCCTCAAATCATCAAATGTTTCTTCTCCTTGTATTTCTGCGGACTCTAATTATGTCCTGATGGAGTTGGGTGTATTGTCATTAGTACGCTACAAGTTTTCCAGTGACATAAATTATTTTCATTCTGATGTTTATCATTTGTGTAGATCTAGCAGTGTCAAGGGCCAGAAGAAGTGGACGTGTATTTCCATTCATTGCACTGATAAAACAGCCAAACTTGGGGGCAACCGTTTTGCGATAACCCGAGCTTTTATGTTCCACGTTCTTCAGAGAACCATAATCGCAAGTCTGCAGGCTTCTCTGTTGTCTCAAATGCTCCCCCGAAACAAACGCTTTGTATAGTTGTAGTGATTGTCGTATGAAACACTATTAAGACTTCTCGTGATGAATTTAAAAATATATGTCCTGTACCTAAATACTTAACTTGCCTCAATGAAAACTTTTTTTTTTTTTTTTTTTTTTTTTTTACCTTTGCCAGCAGGAGCTACTATAAATGTGTGGTTATCATACAACCACAAGATTTACGGGAAATTAAGTTTGTCATTAAAACATGACAACATTACGGAGAAGTCAAGGATAAGCTACAACTCATCATAATATTAATAACAATTTCCGATATACTGTTCGATTTCTGGATTGTCCGTCAACGTTGAACAAGGCTAACTTATTAGGTTGTACTTTAAGTGTACGTGGTTATTTAGTTAAGTGAAATTGAAGACATGACCCTAGAGCGAAGTAGCTCGAATTCTGCTTGAATATTATAAGTAGAGCCACGATTTTGGATTTTGTCGCGAAAAGATTTCTGCCACACTTTGTTTCAGTGACTCGCGTGCACGTCTGCAGTTCTGCTTCGAGGTTATTGGCAGCGTGTTTTTGTAATACGACGTCTCTCATTTGACTGTGCTATTGACAGTGAGGTTTTGCGACACCACGCGACTGTGATTTGCGGATAGAACCCCAAGACGCGTGAGGGTTAAAACATCCAATCACTGACCTTGAAGCAAAACTGCAGGTGAGTCACTGAAACAAACTGGGGCAAAATACTTTTCACCAAAAATTCGTGGACCTAGTTATAGGTAGAGCCACGATTTTATGACGAAAAGATTTTTGAACCATTTGGATTCAATACCTTATGTACTCGTCCGCAGCTTAGCTTCATAGTCAGTGATTGGATGTTTAAACTCTCTCTCTCTCGTTTTTGGGGTTCTACTGGCAAATCGCAGACATTTGGTGTCACGATAACCTTATTATGATTGGTGCAGTTAAATGAGAGACGTATCTGAGCAAAGAAACGCTGCAAATAACAATGAAGCAGAGCTGCCGATTTGCACGTAATGCATTGAAACAAAATTGAGCAAAATTCTTTTCTCGGCACACTCGTAGCTCCAATTATAGTCCTACGTTTAGCCTACGGGTGTTCTGTTTGCAGATTAATGAATTGTTTAAGTTATTGCTTTCCAGTAAATACCTTGACCCTATAGGTTCAACACTCTGTATCTGATTATGTGCAGATATTCACAGTGGCGGCTCGTGGGTTGTTGTCAGGTAGGGCTGCAGTTGCCAAGAGCTGTACAGGGTTGTGCGCTGGTTGACTACAGCCACTGACACGCTGATGTGCGGGTGCCCCTTACTACTGAGTGGTCACAACATATCTAGTAGCCGGCAAATATTTCATGGTCGTTGGTATACGGCGCGTTCATCAGCAGTGTACAGTTCCGACTATCTGCAGCTCCACCTGGCAACAACCCACGAGCCGCCACTGTATGTACATCAACGAAAGTCAATGGGTCTTAAAATAATTTGCAAATAAATTTTTTAAAATTAACTGTCAGTTTTTTCCAAGCAGTTGTGAACTGTTTGCATGCGACTGAAAAATGTGCCGTACTGGGGAAACCGGTCAGTAATTATTTTGCTTATTAGATTATTAGATAATGGAACCTTCCTTGCTTGTAGGTTTTACGAAATCCAATAATTCTTTTTTTTTTTTTTTTTTTTTTTTTTTTTTTTTTTTTTTTTTTTTTTTTTTTTTTTTTTTTTTTTTTTTTTTTTTTTTTTTTTTTTGGTGTTTATTAAATCCGGGGGGTTAGCTGAAGAACGCACTCTTAAAGTAAAACAGATAGTTCACAATGGCAAATAGTTCATCGCCATTTTTTAATTTTTAATTTGTACCAGATATTTTTTTTCTTATTTTAGACACAAAATGTAGCTAAATTTGGCTCTTATGAAATTTTTTTATCTCTCATAGTTTTCGCGTAATGGCTTGTTAAAGCCATATTTTGCATGTTTCCGTTTTAAGGACTACACTAAAACCAACCGATAAACCATACTGAAAAAAATTCACAGTGGATAAGGACGTCACAGGCTATAATGTTACGTGCATAAAAACAAAGAACAATAACTTTTTGCATGTATAAAAATGCAGAAATTAAAAAAAAAAAAATTAAAATATATTTTTTAAATAAAAAAATATTCTATTTTTTGTTTACCATAGCTGAATTTGTAGCCTGCAACATCGTCATTCACTGTGAGTTTTTTTCAGTTTGGTAAGTGAGTTGGTTTTAGTGTCGTCCTTAAAACGGAAACATGCAGATTTTGGTATTAACGAGCCATTAGGCAAAAACTATGCGAGATAAAAAAAATTTATAAGAGCAAAATTTTGTCACATTTTGTGACTAAAACCAGAAAAAAATCTAGTACAAATATAACAATAAAATCACGGTGATGAAAATTGCTGTAGCCTATAGCTCACCCTTAAGAGCAGTCTTCGCTGGTATCGAATTTCCACCTTAGACTCGTGGAAACAGCGTAGCGATAAGAGCCAGTGTACCACGCTTGATGAGAAGCATATCGCCTCTATTCGCAGCGCGCCAAACTGGCGTGCAAAATTTTCGTTGTAGTCTTCGCCCTACAGGACTTTATGCGGTGATCACAACATTTTATCTTTGAATAGTATGAAGTAAAGATCAGTGCATGCCTCTCGCTTTGCACTTTACGAATTCAGGTAACATTTTCGGAGTTACAGCAGTATAAAAAAAACCGTTTTAGCCGTTTTGAGAGGCCCGAAAATCATGTTTCTAACAAGCGTGCTGCATTTTTGAAAATATAGAAACATAGTTTCAAACGTGTGTTCTTTTCTTAGATAAACATAATATGTATAAGTTAAGCGGTTTCGCTTGAAAAAGAATACGCGTGACACGCTGCAACGCCATCCATGCGCCGGTCGAGGACTCCTCTCAATATATTACATAATAATGTGATAGCCATTGAAATATTTAAGCTATCGTCAATGTCCGCCAGGTTTCACAAAGTCACCTTACATTGCTATACCGCATACTTCGATGAAAGCTTTCAATTGACGGCATGTGTTGACTTATCTGTGCGCAGATGTTAAAGATTGTTTCTCGGAGTCATACCCTTCAAGGCCAGAGTTGAGGTGGGTTATTTCCGTGTTGACGGCCAAGCTGCACCACGGTGTAGTCACATCACGTGTAGAGTGGGTGCCTCAGCATGCTCATGAATTGTTGGCAGCATCCCGTCCACGTATTCTATGCCACACTGCCTTCTGTGCACTGGCTACTGGTTCACTGAAGCAGCGTGTGTTTGCAAGTCCTAAGCAAACACGAACACCGATCGACACTTCGAACAGGTGGGGTTGGAGGGAAGTGAGGATGTGTGTCTTGGGAAGGGGGCGGGGAAGGAGTCCTGTAAATTAGCTCCAGCCACATCGAAGTTGTGTAGTCAGTCAAAATAAAACTGGGCGACATTTTCTTGATTGAGGCATATCCTACCCGAAGTACATACAGTTCTTTGCTACGCACAGTAGCATCCAATAACCTGCTCAGAGGTGGCGCCTGCCCGGACCGATGAACTATATACCTAGCGTTCAGGCGTATATAGGCGGTTCGGGATAAACTGAACTCTCAAGAAATACCTGTTCAATTTCTATTTTCAGCTGATTCGTATCTTTCCGCGCGTAACGACTAACGACGGGAAATGTCTACTTTCTCTGGAAATCTGACTTAATGTTTGCGCGTGTTAGATAAATTGCGCAGTAGGTACGAACCTATTTGGTGTGATAAAATTATTTATTAATTGTATAAAACACAAATATGCCTATTTCAGTTGATTATATTTCAATATTGTTCTATTTAAATAGGTAAATAACGGAACTACACTCGACAACCGCTGTCAACCATACAACCAGTAACGTAACTACTGTTAATGTTAAATTATATGCAGTACGTCTAGTGGTTATTTTCAAAGGGTAAGTAAGTCTTTAGTGCTCACTTTATTCCGAACGATCTATAGCTGTCATTTAACAGCAAAATGGGGTTTTTACACATTTTTATTAATAAGCTTTCTTGTCTGTTTGTTTGTTCGGTAACAATGAAGTAGTGTAGCACTGAGCAAGACACTTGAAATTTTAGCTCAGAACTGGATGGCAATGCGACTTTCTTGTCTGTCTGTCCGGTACAAATTTCGCAACTCAATTTTAAACTAACTTCCAGATGAGCTAGACGCTTGAAACATTAAACATACTGTAGATCAGAACTGGATGGCAATACGATATAAAAAGAAAAAAATTATGAAAAATATTTATTAAAATATATTATCTTTATTGTTAAAAACTATCACGTTAAAATAACTTACTGTGAGCTAGAGATTTTAAACCTTAAACATAGCTCAAAACTAGGTCAAAATGGAATACGAAAGAAAAAAAACATGGTAAAAATCGTTATTTAAAGAAAACCATTTCAAACTTTTAATACACCACGTTAAACTTAACTTCCCGATGAGCTAGAACTGGAACTTTAAAAATTGCTCAGAACTGGTTGCCAGTGGAATATAGAAGGAAACAAATTTGTGAAGAAAAACAAATTATAACTTAAAAAATACCACGTTTTTTAAAACGGACTAAAAAGAGCAAAAATTATTTCTCCTTGGAAACAAATTGTACAATTTAAAACTAGAGGAAAGTGGTGCACATGCAATCGATATCTGATAGGCATACATAGTTCTCCTCAGTCTATAACAATTTTATTGCATTGAAAATGGTACGAACATTTTTAGTGACTTTTCACAACGACAGCTACCTACTCCGTGCACCCCAATTATATCTCGTGCGTCTCAGATATATATTTTTTACATCTGAAAAGTATTTTCATTGGAGAAATAATTTTATACTTTTAGTCCGTTATCGTTTAGACAGTGAAGGGCAGGGTATCACACCCCGAAAGGCACTGGCCTTACTTTCAAACTAGGAACACATAGACGTCTGCCGTTCCCTAGTAGATGACGTGAAATGAGGCCCTGTAATACAGCAGTGGCACAGAGCAGCCACGTTTTGCACGTGAATAACAAATCTGGGACCAGTTTCACACGGAAACGAACCCGGATAGCCGTGATTAGGGCGGGTAATCTGATGACCATACCACTGCGGCCACAGTCTGCTTTTCAAACGCGTTGCAAGCGAGTTATTATTTAGTGTTTGTAGAAACTACTTAAATGGAGAAATACGTTTGTATATGAAAAGAACATTACATTTATAACTATGTTCCTGTAAGTTTGAACATTCAGCACGAGTATTTGAAACATGATGTTCAGGCCGGTCAAAATGGCAGAATGCTGAATCTGAGAAAATGGCCAGATTCACACAAATAGATATATATTGGTTTGGACCTTACACCATATTTCAAACAGGTAAATATTATATGATCTCCTTAAAATAATTTTAAGAAAATTCACGGTAGTAAAGAACTGTGTGACAGTTCAGTGGTTTGCACGTAGAGGTGATAACGCATTTTCCATACTCCAGCCAGTGCTACCCTCAGCGCATCATCGATGTAGAGCACAGCCTGTCCATAAGGAGTCAACTTGAGACATTTATATCATCATCGTTTAGCAGGCAAAGCCCACTACAGAATATTAAAAGTTCCTTATTAGTATGCAGGAAATAATTAATTGTTTTGCACCCTACAGTTTTAAGGCACTGAGAAGTCTAATCAGAGAAAACCAGCAGTTGAAAGATTCGGTTGATTCCAGTGCGTCCATCGTGAATAGAGCAGTTTGTATTATGGGTTACCTGGTCATCTTTACTTCGATGTAAACATGGAGCAGCTCCGGAATCAAGGGCGGGGGAACGGGAGACACCCGAGAAAACCCGCCGACCTGCAGCATCGTCCGGCACGGTTCCAACTGGCGAAAATCCGGGGATCCCGGATCGCTTAGGCGTGAGTTAACAAAATAGTTTTTGAAAGTAAATAAAAATGCTGGAGAGGCAAGGGAAGTAGGTATTTTTTAAAAATAAAATAACGCTTCCATGGCTTGGGTACGGAACCTGAAACCTCTTACGCTGAATTCGAAAATAAAATATAATATTTCGTGCTTCTGAGCGGTTTATTGCAGTAACTGCGGCACAATCGCATACTTAGCAAGGAATACGATGTATTACTTAACCACAGTTACTACATTTGAAATCTATTCATCGTGAATATTTTGCTCGGAATAGCTATTAATTGAGTATATGCAATTTATACACAGCCAGTGTTAAATTAGCACAGTGAAATAAAGGAAAATGATTCGTAGACGCCGAATAATAAAACTAACTGTTCTGGACAGCCGTGAATATTTGTCAATTTATTTCTGGTTTTTAATTTTGTTTATTAGTATTAAAACGCAGGTACAAACTATACATCCAATCGTGGCATGTTACGAAGAACAAAATACTTTAATATAAACCGTACAGTATATACCGCCAACTCTCCTCTTCATTTGTTTCGCGGCTGTCTTGTGTATAACGAACATTAAGCGCATGTTCTGAATTTTTAAATAAATTTTTGACGTTACCTTAACACGTTGAGAACTGCGCATATGAAGCTTTATCTATGTACTGCGATGCCTCTATGGGCACAATATTGGCATAACCTATATTCCTGTGCCTGAACCCTTAGGGTACATCAGGAGTAACATACAGATCTTCTACACTGGGAAGTGTGTCAAGTCTCATCAGCCAGTGCCATCAATATTACCAGCTGGGGTCACCAGGCTGTCAGAACTTTTATAGCTAATAGCCGACGGGAGTAGTTGAATATCCCTGCCGGAAAGAGATACGCTCGTTCCAATCGCAGTGGATGGAAGGTCCATGGTGGGTTAGCCACTAAAGACTACCTCAAAGAGGACCAGGTCTATCTACAAAACCGAGTCTTAATTGTGAGTACCAGCCCAGCGTTCTTTCTTAGGAACCCACACAGACACAAGGGTGTTTGCAGCCATTCCACCGTAAAGCCTAGCTATAAGTGACTCGTATTAAATAAAACACTGCAAAGATGACAGACAGCAGCACGGCCTTGTTATTCCTACCCCAACTATCTTAATGGCCTACACCACAAAACGTTCAATAATAGTTAGCTTTCAACTAATGGAATGTGTAATTAACTGTGTCCCATTAAAATAGTCCCAAATTAAGTAAATATTATTAGTAAACATAACTGATGAACAATCGTGTTCGTTTCATAAGCATATCTATATCAAAGTTTATAGTTTGAGAAAATTTTTGTAGGTGCAGCTTTAGGTTATTTTTCACGATACTTGTGAATATTAGTGAGGCAATGAAATCAATATATTTCCAAGCTTTTACTTCAGGAGCAAAAACATGTTCTTTGACTCGAACTACAGTCGGGCATAGTCTTTAAAGTGTTAAGGGAGCTTCCTTCTTCAGATCCCTGCCGAGAGAAAGGACAAATATTTACATGTTACATTAAATAAGGAGGAGCTTAGAACGTATCGAACCTACAAATAAGCCAGCACTGACATTTTTGTTCTTCACGGTGAGGCCCAAATCGCTGTAGGAACTTTAGGGTGGGTTCGTTCCAGTATCCTGAAAACTACGCACAAAATAAGTATTTTCATGCCGAAATTCACTTACTTACTATTTTTGTCGTGACTTTTTTTGTGCAGCAGATTTGTCTTTTCTCGGCGAAGAAAATGCTTATGGCTCGAAATGACGTCTTAAAACGTGACTAACAACAACGCATATAATTTAACATGTAAATCACTATCCCTGCTCGGAGGGCAACGAGCGCCTTTTACTACAAGAAAACAGGCCCACTAGAACAATGGTCGTGGTTGTTATGTGGGCTGTGAAAACGTGCAGAGTGCGACGTTGTATAATGTTAAGTAACGTGCTGTGGGACAGGTCCTAATGGGACTGCCAATAAAATGTCGCCGTAGTGCTTTCCAACTGCCGCTCTTGACCTAGGAGACCCGAGACGACTTTTTTACTTGAAGGATGCTCGCTGGCGCTAGAGTTCGAGACCCGGGGGAAGTCCCGAAAGAGGGGATGACCTGGTAAGACGAGAGGATGGTCGTGAGAAGGGGGAATGGGGATGAGCAGTGGAGGTCGGTCTCTGAGCATCGTGTTCTCTCGTCGTAATGGAACCCGGCGCGGCGGGAAGTTAGACGAGGGAGGTAGAGAGAAGCAGAGAACCGAAAGTGGTTGAGCAAAGAGGAAAGGCAGCACGCGAGATGAGCAGAAGGAATATTGACTCGCCAAACACGCAGGAGGGTTGGGAGAGCGGGAATAACTCAATCTTAGCGACAGAACTGGCCCCCCTTGCCCCTTCCACCACACTCTTGTGGTCGTGCATCGCGTGCGGAAACATCAACAACTCACGCGCACTTGCGGGAATACCACACTACTTCAGGGGCGGCCAAAGGGTATCGCAAGCAGCGCCCTAGTTCGTGATGATATGAACACTTTTGAAATCAGCATTAAGAACATAATCACTGGACGTTACTACATACATTTACATCACAGTGGTTGCCTTACTTCTCGTATTGTCGGCAGCGAATTACCAAACGTAGCCGAAAAAGAGCGAATCTAGTCGAGGTGTTGCCTAACTTCAAGGGCGCTATCTCCGTAATGGGTCACTTCCGCGCATGGGTTCCTATGTTCAAAATACTTGTTTTTGTGACCTCTACCCACCCTATTACTTTGTACAATTTTATCCGCCCCACCCAGTTTATATACACACACACACACGCACAGAGTGATTCAGTATTAGTGACTAACCTGGCAGGAGTGAATTCCCGAGGTCAAATAAATAGAATAAATAATACAAAATTGGGCCTGTTGCGAAGTATGGCGGAGTTATACGCCCTCAAATGTGAAGGTGGGAAAAGTGTAATTGGACAATAATATCTTAAGTCATATGCGATTAAGTAACGAAATTTCATATACAGGCCACTGGTGTAGGGGTAGACAACGGCATAAAAATTATGTTAGAAAAAGAACATCACTTCATACTTTAACTAGGGGTTGACAACCCCTTTATGCTTATAACTTTGAAACCCTTGACATGAAGTGACTACACCCGGCATTTAGGTGATCAGCATGTAAACATTAGTAAAAACGTTCACCTTGAGAAAACTGCTAATGTAAACAGTTTCCTCAGAAATCACTTGTTAAATTGGGAAGTGGTATTGTGGTGGCCTGGGAGGTAGGCAGCCGGCAGCAGCGTTGTGCTTGACGAGTCAGTACACTACAAGACTTACATTATTATTACTCGTTTGTAATTTGTGAAATGTATTACTTCAAAAAAAAGTTTTCGATTACTTATTAGTTATTTATTTGGAATATAAATAGATTGGGTAGTTTACAGCATATGCTCTAAATACGCACGCATCTCCAAAATGCACGAATGTGACCAACGTAAGACAGGTGCACATACTGCAACATACCAGGATTAGCCTTTACAGAGCGGCATGCATCTAGAATACGTCACCAGACTTTGTCTATATTGACCACTTCAGTTGCATAAACAAAGATGAACGTCGGCAGGAAACTTTTCAACATTTCGAAGACGCGCTGCGGATGCATTACACCACATTTTACAGTATGCGAGATGCACATCGACTACTTAAATCGGCCATACACACTGTGACTAGTTGTTTGTAATGTAAACCATAACGCATAGTACACGACCGATACAACTAGTAATCTCAGGAGGAAAGTGTGCCTGGCCCTGACTAGAAGACAGGTTACAGGTGGGAGTAAATTCACAGACTACAGTATACCCTGTGTTGATGCGACACTACTGTGCTTCAGGCAGCAATAATAATCTTTCCTATACCGCCATAAGTAATCCACATACATTTAAATTCCAGTCCAAGTATAGTGAGAATGTTCAATTATTGCAATAATTTAAGTGGGCCATAACGTCATTGTCAACAGTCAATGTCATTGCAGATAGAAACACACAACTGGACAATTTAGGATAAAGGAGCAAGAAATCGGTAATGTCCTTTGTTAAGGAATCCATCCCAGCATTCGCCTGGAGTGATCTCGGGAAGTCATGGGAAACTAAAATCAAGAAGGCTGGGGCCGGGTATTATTATTTGCTATGTGTCTTATTACAACTTATAATTTGAAGTGTATGCAAATTCCTTCACTACACAAAATATTAAAGAAATACGCGCAAACAATTTGTATAGTAATTTTTAAGCGACAGTGTAATTTGTTTTCATACATGCGTATGTAATTGCCTTTGAAATGCATTTCTGGAACCAAACCAATTTCATTGGTTAATTGTTTCACAGATGTTTGTCCCGTGAAAACTCATGCGGGTTTGCATTACAATTACCTGCAGACGTGTTTCAAGAGTAGGGACGTACTTTTTAACCATGTACAACATTTCTACACTTCGCCGAATCACACCACAAAAATACATCAGTATATTGTGTTTTCATTATATTTGGTTTCCATTTGTTACCAGGTGTCCGCAGTTTTTCACCATGCAATTCAGCTAATTGCGATTGTTTTCAAATTCTGGAAAGGTTTTTTTTATTTCCCAGCAGCACTGCGCGTTCAATGGCATACAAATGTTGGGGGAAAATAAGGTTCCAATTTTTTTTTTCACTAAACACGAGTGCATGTCTGTTTACTTGACAACGCAGTCATATAATTCTTCATTTCTCGGTTAACTTAATCAGAAATACAATTATAAGCGTCCATAATCATGAAATACTGCGATGGCCAGAAAATAAATAGCTTTGCACTGTTTTGCAACGCACCACGCTGTTACCAGACATTACAATGTTTGTAAATCTAGCTACACATAGGCTGACTGTGGGAATGTAATTTGACCAGGTATGTGGTGCTCACTAAGCGTACAGCTACGTAAGCTGATAAATGATTTTCCAGCTAGTTTTCATATTTCATGCATGACTAGATGTCTTGATCGAGTAGTAGGCATTGAAATTTGATAAAACAGTAACCAAAGCAATGTTGGCACTTGGATTCTGTGAATTCTCAACCATGAATTCGTTAACTATGAACTTAAAAATAACTTCCATTTTCCGTATACAGGGACTGCAATACCTGAAAATGTAACCGGCTACCTACCTCTGAGGCCATCACAACATCCCTTCCCAACTTAACATGTGATTTCTGAGTAAACGGTTCACGTTAGCAGTTTTCATCAAGATGACCTTTTTATACTAATGTTTAAATGCTGATCACCTACACGTCGTATCCGGTCACTTCAAGTCACGGGTTACAAAGTTCTAAGCATGAAGGTGTTGTCAACCTCTAGGTAAAGTATGAAGGGATTTTTTTTGTAATATTTTTTTTTTTTGCTGTTGTCTATCCCTACACCAGTAGTAGCTTGTATACGAAATGTTGTTACTTAATTGCGTATGACTAAGGTATTATTGTTCAAATACACATTTACAACCTTCACCTTTGAGGGCGTTTAACTCCGGCATACTTCACAATAGGCCCATTGTTGTATTATTGTTTGCCTATTTATTTGACCTCAGGAATTCACTCCTGTTGGGTTAGCAATTGATAATGTCTCACCTGTATATATATATATATAACTTATGCGTTGGTGAGATACGCGTGCACCCGCGAAGGTTTATGACAAAAAATCAATCAGGGAGTCCAGGAACAACAATGTAAAAAGCAAGCCACGCGAATCTTGAAATTGGAGACAGAAATGTTTGTGGCAAAATACTGTGGGACGTCATTTTACATGCACCATGTAGTAACATAGCACGGTAGTCAGTCCCCTCTTGCGCGCTTTGTTCTGACCTGCATATTATGGGTGCAGGTTAAAATACCGAGCAGTCTAAACTTACTTACTTGACATAACGTACATAAAATAATTCCTGGACATGGAGCGGAAGAGAGGACTTTATCCGTACAAAGTTGCCACAAAGTGTATGTAAAATGTCACCGTACAACGTTTTGCCACTAACATTTCCGTCTCCAATCTAGCTGTGTATCAGTTCGCGGAGGGTTGGGGGGGGGGGGGGGCTGGGCACGGTGCCGGGTCCGGGCTCCCAAACATTTTGTAAAATAAACTTATTTCTCGTATACATACTTTACGAATTACTTAACATAGGTTTAAGATATTACAGTGATCTGTTGCATGACTCCAAGGGGCTGCACTTTATAATCGGTAAAAAAAACTTACATTGTCACATTAAATTGAAAAGAACGCGAACGTAGTCGCGGGCAAAAGCAACTTCTATACACTCATACGCCGAGGGGATCACATCGGGTACGTTGACCAGTAAACTAATATAGATAGTTGTTTCAAAGTGTATAAAGCTATGAGCGGTATTGCAGTGTTTTAAAGTTTTTCCCATTCTTCTGGTGCAGTGAGATTTTGCTGATCACTGAATATTTTTTTACGGAGTTGTAAGATTTTCGTGTTGGTCATCACTAGGTTTTTAACGAAACATTTTCAAACTAACTGCCCGGCCGCGGCTTCGCCCTCTATTCTTTTAAAAATTAGCAGCATTATTGTAATCTGGGTTCGATTCCCGGTATTCCACCAAATGTTCACACGTGAGCTGCAGACAGATAATTCCCGTTTTCCTTGACTATCGTGACAAAGTCTGCTATTCTCTGTAACATTTAACAGCATTGTTGTGTACTTCAAATAGAAAATTAGCTATTCTTCCAGCTGCTTCCAGTATCACACCAGTTCCCGCCGCCTTGCCTTACACAATATTCGGACCATAACTTCCCGCCAATACTCCAAACATATACCCAAGACAGGCATGCACCCAAATACTTAAACATGTTAATAGTATGGCAATAAATGAGAAAGAAAACACTTAATAAGCATTTGCCTAGCTTTATTCAGAATCAAAAAGGGTTTAAAACGGGAGGGAGGAGGCGCTTCCTGCAAAATTTCAATTGTTTGAATAATTTTTATATTTGTACGAGATATGGTTCGTTTTATGTTCGTGCATCGATACTATTTTTTACAGTAATGAAAATTTTCTAGCGTAACAGCAGGTCAAAGCCGAAAATTGCATAAAACTGTTTTATACAAGAAAGGAAAACCAACTGACGGAAATGAAATAATTCACAGTGAAGAACAGTGTCGCGAGGTATGTCAAGGTATGTACAAAAAAGTTTTAGTTAAATTCTAGATTGCTGAAATTAATATATAAAAAAATTCCCAATTTTCTGCAATATTAAGAAAAAAAATTCAATGAGCGTATTGTACATACCTTGACGTAGCCCGTGACACTTTTCTTCACTGAGAATTATTTCATTTCTGTAAGTCAGTTCGTTTTCCATTCTTGTATAGAACAGTTTTATGCAAATTTGGACTGTGACGCGCCATTACGCAAAAATTATGAAAACTAGAGGAAAATGTCAAAATGTCACTACTGTAAAAAATTGTCACGATACATGCCTACAAAACAATTCATATCTCGTAAAATTATTAAAATCATTAATATTTTGTGTGAACTCCCCCTTAGCGTTTCGAGGGCTCATTAAAAAAACTTATTTCACCTCTTTTCACACTCTAAGTTTTCACATGTGAGCCACAGACAGGTAAGTTATATCCCGTTTTCCCTGACAGTCGTGACTCTCTCTCTGTCTCTGTCTCTGTCTGTCTCTCTCTCTCTCTCTCTCTCTCTCTCTCTCTCTATATATATATATATATATATATATATATATATATATATATATATATATATATATATATATATATATATATATATATATAAGAATTAACGGCCCCACTCACTCACACACTCATCTTCGCACAGCCCAACCAGCTGAACCTAAGGATATTAAATTTTGAGGATGCCTTCCTTTGACGCCGACTGCACTCACAAAAAAGGAATTTTTGGAAATACAGTATACCATTGACTTTTTTACATTGTAAAACATTAACATTAGCTGCTAAGACTATAGATGTATATATTTTTTAGCTTAAATGTTGAAAAAATGATAAGCGGCCAAGAAAACCAGCTGCTTCGAGCCAGTCACTAGCTCTCTCTCTGTCTCTCTCTCTCTCTCTCTCTCTCTCTCTCTCTCTATATATATATATATATATATATATATATATATATATGCTGACACCTTAAAATGCATTGATTTAGGGTCACATACCACACTAATGGTAGCGTTACCAATGATACAAATCTGGGCACATTAAGGAGATTCAAACTATTGAAATGTAATTTGTACATTGCGATTTTACGTAGCGTTTCCAAGAATGTTTAGTGACAATACGGAAGGGGCGAGGACAATTTTATAAATATGAAATATCGCAAGTAATAAGTTCAGTAGTTGTAAATACGGATGTATTTTAGCATAAGTTATTTTGTTAATACGAATTAAGTTAACTTCAGTCATGTATCAGTCATGCTTAAATTTTTATATAATATTCGGGCTTAAATAACGAGTTACCATGACAACGCATAGCTTTTCTCATGCTGCCAACAAGAATGACTTTATGTAAATTTTTGTTCCATACAAATTCAAAAGCTATATACAAGTGTTATGATGTTCATTGTTTAAAATTATTTTCATAATGTCATGGATGACTAGTTTCACGAAGCGTAACCACTGGATCATCGACATGTAGATTGTCAACATAGTTTTTTAAAACATTAATTTAACTTAATAATATTACGTAAAACAAAAAACAATCATAAGCTAGATAATGGATATCGAAGAATGTCATAAACACGTAAATAAAATTACAATAATAATCACTTTAAACGGAAGTTAAACTATTATTTACTGCGTTCAGGAATATTTTAAAAACCGTTTCTTGCAGAACAGAAATTTGAAACAAATTATATTACTTTGAATATTTATAAATTTTATCCATATTGTTTCCACTGTGAAAACATATTTTATTAACACGTTTTCGCTAACTGGTTTTCTTGTTAGTTAGTTTGTCTGTTCGGTAACAATAGGGAACAACGAGCTAGAGACTTCAAATTTTAACATAGCTCAGAACTTGATGGCAACGCAACTTTGCTGTCTTTCTGTTCAGTACAAATTTTTCTAACGATTTTAATGTAACTTACCGGTGAGATAGATACTAAAAACTTTAAACATAGATCAGAAAACTGAAGTATAAGATGATTAAATTTATGAAGGAATAATTATTTGAATAAAAAAAAATTTTAATCAGCCACATTTTTAAAACACGTGAAAGAATAATTTCACTCTCACAAGCCTACAAAGCTAAGTCACAGTTTTATTTCGCTGTAAATTATATGAAATGTTGTGTGAGTTTTCTCAACGACATGTACTCTTTACACTTCTTACTATTACTTATTGCATGCGCCTCACGATTATTTTTTGCTTTAAATCTCATAAGTGTTTTCATAGAATAAATTATTTGTTACTTTTTAGTCCGTTTTAAAAACGTGGTATAACAAAATAAATACATTAATATTATTATTTATGTGGTCAGTTTTCTTGACAATTTCGTAAAGAATGAGTATATTAATTAATTTTTGGAACTTCATCATATGGCAGTGCCAAGCATTGTGAATCATTGCAGCTATGTTGCGTTGCAATTACATGCTTCTACAAATACCACAATTTTAACGATTGTCCAGTATGTAATATGAATGTGCCTATCTTGCATGTTCACGGCAGCGAACTTATATTTTCCTAGGCCTAGTGAGGACCGTATCTTCATTTTTTATTTACAAGGTACAAGTTTAAGAAACTGAACCGAAGGGCAGCCTTCAAAAAAGCAAGTTTTACATTTTCAGTGTGGGAACAACTTTATTAATTTATTTATTTATAACTATGTGTTATTCGTGGTAAACTCTAGGACTGTTAAACAGCAATGAACAACTTTGTTATTTCTTAAGTGTGTTGTTCTTAAAGTAAATAATACAAATATGAGATGCTAATGAAAGACTGCAACAAACTGCACGTGTGCATCCAAGCCTAAACGACGAAGCTCTGTAATTGTTTATGTACAGAGCCTCACGTCTCACAGGAAGATAGCGTGAGTGCTTGGAAGTTGTGTTTGTCAGACGCCCTGACAACTAACATACACAGTTCGTGCTAATGTTTTTGGGGCAGAAAGTGGTAAGCAAGCAGAATATATTATGTTCTGTGTGGCGTAACAGTTAAGACTTCACGATTGTTAACGCAAACAAAATGATCTTGGCAAGGCGTGTGTAACTGACCTTAGACGAGGGTGAAGAGTGAGATGTGTGGTAAAGATGAGAGAAGTGAGGGAGTTAGTTCAGTGGCAGTTCGATCTTCAGTTGGCAGCTCTGAAATATTTCGAGTCCATATACTAACCAGCATTGCAAACAACTGGCATTCCTAGAACAGACCATACAACTGGGGCGAGACCGTGAGAGGAAAGCATTTTAGCACACGCGATTTCTCAGGAATTGTTTAATTAAATTAGAATACAATTTATGCAATATTTACTGTGCCTAATTGTGTGTGTCTTTGTAATATGTTAAGTGAGTAGACTGTTAAAGTAATGGATAACCTGTATCTAACTAGCTGTCACAAAACTTGGTACACAAGCATATATACAAGAGAAAAATTTCTGTCATTACATTTATGTAAGAAGTTGTGTAATACTAAACAAAACTTCGTTTACATTCATAAATTAATAATCTATATTAAAATATCAAAACTATACACTTTTACGGTATTCTTCTAAATATTTACAATGTTTATTTAGTTACATTTAAAAGTATAATGAGATGGTTTGGTAATATTTTCTAACATGAACGCTGTGAAATGTTATGTACAACTAATGTGCTGCTCTGTCATTTTCTAATGCTGTTATAAGGGAAGGTATAAAGTGGTTTCTTAAGATGATGTATACGTTTATTAGAACTAATAAGTGAGAAACTCATAGCAACAGCATAGAGAAATAATATGTTTAAAAGTGAGCTACGAAATATCTGTGTGTGCTACAAATTAAGAAAATCTTTGGAATGTACAGAGAAAATGCATACAGGCAGTGTAGATGCTTCGTTCAACACGCGACGTTTTTCCGTGTCCAAAATATGGTTTTCGTGTTTTGATAATTCAAACCTATTCGTATAAACTTCCGATCATTAAACATTATCCAGAACAAATTGGATCCAGGTGGTTTATCGAATAATTACTCTGTGTAAACTGTACACGACACGACAGCAGTGTAATCTGGCGTTTAGACTGCATGACTTCTGGCAGAAAATAAATGAAAGTCCATTACTCTACATCATTCGTAAAATTGGTGCAGTAGAAGTTAGTAATTTATTGTCATATTTCTCCCCACAGTTTCACGACATTTTACTCTAGCAACCTGAAACAGCTTCGACCATCGCGTTTTTACACATAGCCCCACCTAGTGTCAAATTTAACAAGTGCTTGACCTCGTGACAGTGTAAGCAACTTACATCCAGGAGGTCAATAACACGGTCTCGGTTGGCTACCACTGGGATGAAATTCAACTTCTGGTTTTCCTTAATACCACAGAAATATGTCAAGGAAATTCATGAAAATCCAGTTTAATAATTCCTTACGCTTAATAGTAACATACTGGTTAAACTTCATTCGTAAAATTAAACTAAAATTATCGTCATTAATATTACCTTGACACTACAAAGAAACCTTTTTATTATTCGGTACACTAACGTATTGTGATCCGTTTGCTCTGTGGTTTATTTTGAAATTTACGAAACACAATGGTTCGTTTCATCAGCTGGCGTAGTTCATCCAGTCTGCAAAGAAAAGGAAAAACGTGTCACAAGTTCGCGACCCAATCTGCAAGATAATAGAACACAGCGACCGACCTACTTCATAAAACGTATTCCCAACATCTAAATGTTGGCCGAGGGATCCGCGAATGGCTCACTGGTGAAATACTCAACTCTCACTACTGATGTTGGGTCAGTCATATGTCTCAACAGATCTGAAAAATTTATGGAAAGATTTACTGCGTGGCTGCTGTAGCGAAAACAGTATGGTTTCTCAGTTTTATCTCCCAGCTTCAATCCATCGTCCATCGTTGTTCCGTCCTTTATATCCGCGTTTCTGATACAGTATGAGTTTACAAACTTTTGATCAGCGTGAACTAACTTTCTCATTTGATGAGCGTCGCCTAACTTGGCCACTGTACCAACCTTCTCTCATTACTGTACGGCCAATATTATCTTTTTAACAATCATTTGTACTGTGTCAGGTATTAAGTCTAAATTACTGTTAAATGTGGCCGAATTAAAAAATACACACTTTAACATTTCTTCATAAGATTTCACTTAGGACAGTAGTCTGGCCGCTTCCTTCATTGTCATTCATGTCTACTTGGCTTTACAACGGCCGTTGGTTTTATTTATCTCAGGAATCTAAGAGCCGAAATTCATCATTAAATTATATACATAGTGTATGAAGAGAGTTAAAAACTTCTCTGCATTTTATTGTGGAACTGGCACTACTTTACCTAGAGCATTCATAATAAAATTCCGGACCGGGCTGAACTTGGACAGGATTCAGCATGGAGTGAACCTAAAGTGAAAGTGGACTGAAATGTGTTTATAGTAAAATTTTCAATCCAGACTGACGTGTAAACATGGACGGAATCCATGTCTAGAGACATTTCTGTGCGAAACATTGAACTATAGAACAAATGACCGTCAAAAAGCAAGAGGCGAATGTTTGTTTGATATTTATCTAGAAATTATTCAACAGAATATTTATTTTGATTTATTTGGTACTTCTAAGTATTTTTACAACATTATACAATGTAATTTATCTAGTCCAGGACGATTCTAACTTCTTACATAACCAAAGAAACAATTCAATATGTCGACCACTTCATCTTCGTTCAGTTCAGTCTGGTAGGTGTTTACAGTAAAAGTTTCAATCCAGATTCTACACTCCAGCCCAGCTCACCGACGGGACTGGATTACTCACTCCACTTCTAATACAGTTCAGTAGGAACGTATTTTAAGTCACAGCTTTAATTTTCTACATGCCGATGACACATAACGTACCCGTTCTTTAAAAAAAAAAGAAAAAAAAACAGAAGACACCGTTAAAAGACATTGAGATCGTTAATTGAAGGTTCTAATATGCCTAACGTTGGAGAAATAACTTGTCCGTCGTTGCTATGCAGGCTGAGCGAATATTTTTTTTATATTGCGCTTGTCACGGTCGGAGCTATGATAAGAGTACTCGGTTTGCACAAAGGAGCTTCGGGTTCGATTCCTGATCTGGTCGGATCCCGATTTATCGCACGTGAGTTACGTTGCCAGGCGCATTTTCTCGGAGAACCCCCCCCCCTTTCCCCTCCCTAATTTACCACCTTTTCATTTCGGCGCTGTTTCACACTCACTTCATATTACTCCTCTCTATCGCTGAAAACTTCGCTTTTGCATTCATCGCTTAAAAATGTACATTGCATTTTCAGTGAATGACGCAGCAGGTGGACTAGCAGATTCACACAGAAGTGGATTATTAATCTCATGGGTGCTTACTTTTTAACATTGTTTTTGAAACATGATCTGATAAAATTAATACTAAAAAAATTTATTTTAAAACAAGCTTTTAAAGGAGTGCTCTAGAAAGAAGAAATTAATTTTAAATAAAATCAAATCCATCAATTTATTACGTTACACAATTTATGTGATGTAAAAGCTTGTCGCGAGATATACCTATTTTATATAAAAAAAAAACATGTTTTCTCTTAGAATTACATATGTCAGGATCAAGTTACATATTGTATTCTTGTTTATCTACACAGGTAAATCTCGGGACAAGCTTGCTGCAGCATTCCTGAAGGCATATCAACATTTTTGACATTTCATGCATTAAATGTTAGGCAACTACACTTTTTTTTACATTGTTGGATCATAAATCACTTATTTACTGACGTTTGCTGGAAGATAATAAGTATTGTGTTATTTCCTATCTTCCAACAAATGTTGCACAATATGAGTTAATTATTATGTAACAATGTAAACAGGCGTAGTGACTAACACTAACTGTATGAAATGTCACAAATGTTTATGCGCCGTTAAGAATACTCGTAACGAAGAAAATACTGTAAATCTAAAATGGCCGTGTATTATCCACCTTAATTAGAACACACCGAATGTGATCGAGACATGACGTGGGAGCGCGCAACTATTCTGGATCGCTCACCAATTACCTCATAGCCTGCAAGCGCAAGTCGTTCCGCTGGGGTCTGTTTTATGCCGAGAATATATCTTAACAAATTAATTTATAGAAAGATTTTAGCAGAATACTCCCAAACAGTAAAACGGAGTACCTTGGAAAATATGGAGTGACTTGGGACACAAATTTTTTTTCCTGATATGGCAGCATTTGAGTATGAAGAAATACTTTAAACAAATCACAAACAGTGAAATTCTACACGAAATTATATTAAATGTTACTTCCAATTGACACACATAGAAAATGAAAATGGTTGTAAAAGTATCCCAAAAATTATACCATGTGTACCAATTTGTCCCCTTTTATCGTTACAAACTTTTATCAGAAAAATGCCAGAAACTGAATTTCATATTTTGCTACCAAAGGTAATTCGATTTCAATAAACATTTTCAACTTTATTTAATTTCTCTCGCCCTCTTTTAGTATCTAACCGGGTCGTTGGTGGGTATAGGTGCATCCGTCATTTTCATCAAACAGAAGTGTGTTTAGTGTGAAAATTTAGCATTTCGTCAATCGTCATAATACAGTTTATTAAACGCCACACAGTCAGTAATGGACGTAATGAAATGTGACGAATTTTCCACTGCAGACATTGGGCGAAATGTTACTGTCGCTTTTATTAGACTAGAAATGACAGTGAACCAGATAGTTCACCATTAAATATTCTCGTGAGTTAGTGATTCTATTATTGATATGCTGGAAGTTCGGAACTTTTAATCATTGTGGAACCTATACTATTCCCAGAATTATCAGATTAAAATCAATTTTTTCTAGCGTAAACAGTTGATATACACTAAAAAAAATTATTCTTCGAATGAGAGATAATGTTTCTGACAAAATCATTACCATAAAATAACAGAAGAACGTGTGGTATTTGAGACACAGTGTGATTTCCTATTATGTTTACTACACAGTGCTGAAGACTCTTGAAGAAGCGGTATTAGTAAAGTACGACAAAACGTGGTGAAACCTATAGTGTTATGTGTTGGAAAATATATAAAATCTCATACTGAGGCTTGTATTGACATTTTATATAGATAGGCGATATAAATAGAGTACTGTCCAAAGCAATTTAAGTATAGTAGGTTTCCTACTGTTTATACTGTAGATAATTTGAAATTTGTTTGATTACGTAAGTTTGTTTCAGTGAAATTACGTGAAATACGGTTTCCTGCTTAACTAAACACACGACAAGTCACAGCTGCACGCATTTAATTTTTCCCGCATTCATAAATAATGAATTTTAAAGTATATTTGCAGTCTGAAGTTGCCAAACAGAGAAACTAAGGTAATGAACGGTATGATAAGGTGTTAGTAAAGGTACGGTTTAATGTCAAGTACAAAGGATAGGTTCAAATATATTTCCAGCTGTAAGTAGCGAAGTTGCCTGGACTCGATGAGAGCTGCTCAAGTCTTATTACTCTCTCCAGCGCTGAGTTGGACCCTCACTTCCTCTCTTCACACGGTCATCTTCTCTCTACTCCCCCCTCCATCCAGCGCTAAGGACCTCGCTGTTAAGCGCTGACCAAAATCTCTCCCCCTCCACTTTACAACACCACCATCACTTCATCAGCTCTGCTCATTCGCTCGAGCCTACGCCTGCGCTTGGGACTGCAAAACTGCTTTATCGTTTACATTGTTATTCGGCTGAAATGTAGTAGGTAATCAGAAGGAAAGTAATCGTATCGTACCATACTACCTGCATCATAACAATCGTAGAGAGAAAACACTGCCTTCGACCTAAGCATAGCGGAATTTCAACTGATACATTCGTTACAGTTAAGCCAGTATAACACATATCAAAACGTAGCACGGCAAGGTCTACCCAGATTTTCGCATTTGGGAATCGTGACGCTTACCGCGAGTTTTTTTCGGGGTTTTCCCATTTTCCCCATGCCTTCATTCCAGTGCCACTCCATACACAGTATCGCCCTCAACAACACTGAAAACCTTATAATTAAGAACTGACTGATATCTATTCACTCATTCAAAACGTAGGTTTTTGATTGAAAATCGTTCGGATTTTACTCTAGTTAAAGTTGGTATATGACTATACGTAACAGCCCAAAAATGTATGCACTCCATTTACTTGACAGCAGAGCATAAATAACAAACGTCCTAAACTTCCTACTTTGTTACCAAACATATATTTTGAATTATGATGTTTGTAGAAACACCTACTTAACTGAAAGTATATTTAGATTCAATTTTAATTTGAACGGTACCTTGAAAACACGCTTCAGTAGCACATGATTAAGCAGAATTAATTTTCGTTTTAAACAAATTTGAGCTAAAATTTCTAATGGTTTTTGTTAGTTCGTTTTGCGTATTGAAAACTGCCTATGCATTTACTCGACAGAGCCATATCTCGTAAAATACAAAGAACGTTATCAATGATCGCGAATGTTGCAGGACTTCTGACAAGTTTAAATTGCTCGAAACGTAAGGAAGACAGAAGCATTCCCTACTAACCATAAGCATTTTGATACTATCCTACATCTAGCTAGAGTCCTCTGCCAGATAAAAGGCACAAAAGCTGCTCTATTTAACCAATGCCGGACTGGCCTCCTGACACAGATTTTGTTAGCTATTTTTAAGCTCCATGCACGATGCATGGCCCTTTATTTTTACTAACTAATGAAAGCTCTCTCGCTCTCGTTCCCTTTCCCTCCCTCTCGCACTGTGCGAGCCACATGCACACCAAACACACACACACACACACACACACACACGCTACTCGTGAAGTCGTAACAGCCTGCTCGAGTGCACAAACAACTCGATAACATCTTCATACGCTCGTTGTAATATAGAGCCTGTCTTTAAATCTAAGTTTAGATATAATCGATAGCAGTTAACACGCTAGTGAAAGGTACTCAAATACCCAGTAATACACAACACGAAGAACAACATTCTTATAAATAAACGTCATATTCTTAAACGTGCAGAGGCCGCGGTGGCCGAATGGTCAGACAATTCCCTTCCCACCAAGGCGATCCGGGTTTGATTCCCGGCGGGTTCGGTCCCCGGATTTTCGCATGCGGGACTCGCACTGGACGATACAATTGGTCGGCGGGTTTTCTCGGGGATATCCTGTTTCCCCCGCCCTCTCATTCCGGCGCTACTCCGTACTCAGCTCATGTCACCCTTCACCAGCGCTCAAGACCTCGATGTTAAGCGCTGAACGAAATCGCTGACTCACTTAAACATGAAATTACACTTTTACAAACGTACATCATTTGAACTTTGTATTTATCTCAGCGGACTCTAGTTTTTGGTAGATTTTCATTCTATGATCAAAATCAAAGCAGGTCCGGTTATAAATATTACCTTTGACATCAGCGATTTTTCGTGAAAACACCCAGAAGCTATAAACTTATTTAAAAAAAAACACTTCATATTAGCGTTTAATTTTCTTGTGCCGTTATATCACTAAAGGTTTATTACACTTCGCGAAGTTGCAAACTATATGTTTATATAAAATGAACGCATGTGTGTTTGTGACGTATACGTTCCTAAATAATTCATCCGATTGAGACGTAACATCGGTGAGTTGTGCGTGCATCTGTTAAGGTTTCTGACAGTAAACAGATAACCAAATAAAAAAGTATATATATATATATATATGTATATATATGTGTGTGTGTGTGTGTGTTATTAGGGAGAGTGAAAAAAATGCGTAATTTATCACTCTTCGTATTAATATCAGTACCAATATTATTACTTGTATGAAATTTAAATTTCCGAAATTTTTTATTTGTTGTTATAAAACGTTGCTATTAATTTTTTTTATTATTGAAAAAATTTGCTTCTCTAAAATTAAAGGAAAATATAAATACATATTTTTACGAATTACTTTAGATAATTTGCAGTACTCAGGCTAAACTTTTGCATGACTCAAAGACTCTGTGTTTGAAAATAGGTAAATAAAACAAACATGGGATTCGGTCATCTTATATAATTTACTATGTAAATTTCCTTTTAAAGCCT
The DNA here is from genome assembly GCA_003012365.1 of Medauroidea extradentata. Classification (NCBI taxonomy): domain Eukaryota; kingdom Metazoa; phylum Arthropoda; class Insecta; order Phasmatodea; family Phasmatidae; genus Medauroidea; species Medauroidea extradentata. The sequence goes on from PNEQ01020927.1 coordinate 105,679, forward strand.
TATAATATTACGTTAACAAATTTATGTGTACATATAATTTATGACTGTTTTATTGCAACGTATGCGTTTTTATAACATTTATCCGATATTGGGGTGTGGACTTAATTAAAAAAAATATGTCCCTTAAATAGACAGCTGTATGTAGCCTGCTCACGCGTCGGAAAAACTTCCGATTTATTCGTTTGCGCACCAGAAAAAAACATTAAATAGTGCGTATCCAAATGCACTTCAGTAAACAGATTTAAAACCCAAAAACTTTCTTTCTTTTAGTGGCACTGTAACTCTTGTCGAGTACTCGTACTAAATGTATAATCGCATTACATTAAAATCCATGCAAATGAAGTCGCGGGCAACAGCTAGTTCGTAATAAATGTTTATAGTATACTTGCTATTCGGTAGTTTCTTATCTAAACAGTACCAAATCTTACCCTGCGAAGCCATGCTTTATTACGAAGAAGTCGGAATCAATTTACCATAAAAGTAGTCCTCAAGAACTTCAACCATCTTGTACGTCTGTCAAGTTCCAGGTTGTAAATAAACAGCGTTTCACATTTGGTAACTTAGTAACGTAGTAGTTTTACTGTATATTGAAATCTATGTACTACTGAGGTAAATTTCCGATATATTAGGTAAACTTTACTTATTCGTATCGTTTCTGTTTAAACTTTTTAAGATGGTCTAACAAGCGCCTACAGAATATATATTGTACAGCCAACCCCCGATATTGTAATGTCACGTCTATGGTATTTGCCTGCCCACCAGAATTACGTAGGTTCGAGTTATACCACAGAAATACGTGTTTGTATGTTGCAATTTTTACGTAAGATAAACACTTAATCGATATTCATTTAATTGATTTAGACACGTTAACTATAATAATAAAGTCAATAGACTTTGTAGCAAGTGCATTTGACGTTACTAAATACCTAAAATGAAACGTATTTGTGGGATTTTATGACATTTCTGGTATAAATATGTTGATAAAAAACTTGTTCCTTCGACGAATACTTGCAGAAGTAGCATATGTCAACTTTATTTCGCTACATAGATACGTCAGACGTGAAACGTTTATAGCTCAATGCAGTTAACTATATACGAAGAGTTAGGCTTGTACCCGTGACTGAAACCGTCATTTAGGCACTTAAATCGGTCACGCGACCAGAATTAGTTTTCTAGATATTTGGGGATTTCGGATTGAGATTTACTGAGGTGGAATACCACACTAAACCTCAAAACAGCTTCATAAATGTATGTGCTGTGTTTATCATACATTTATAATTATGTGTTTCGGTTGAATATAAAATACTGATTGTCAATTAAAATAATTAATAACGAAAAATAAATATTCAAGGTGTTATTTTTTAAACATATTTTATTTAAAAAAATTGTAATTTGTAAATAAATAATCCTGAAAAAATAACAATTTGGGAAAATATTATACATATATATAATTATATTATATACATAAATTCATATTACAGGGAGAGACGACACAGCTAATAATTTAATTTTAAAATATAATATATATATTTTTTCCAAAGCGGATACGTAACGAATGTAAACAAAATAACATCGAAATCCCGACAAGTTACTGGTTTCCAACTTTGCCGCACCCAGCGCTGTTATGTAACGTTCGAATCTGTCCACCTTATATTCAAAAACCCTAAAACTGCCAAAAGTAGTTTTGTTCATGGCATATGTTTTAGCAAGGCTTCAGTAGGCTACACCGCTGTGCATGTAGTAACACACCCGCTGATACGTGCTGTTTCAACGTTTGCATTCGCAATGAACCGTTCAATGTGACAGTGATACCTGAAGTCGGTATTAAGCTCCTGTAATTGAATTAGAGTCTGGCCAGCGTGTCGGTATAAGCGGAAAGTCTTTTCACATAATTGGTAGTTTATCCTCCCTGTTTCTAATAGCCCGCTGTATTGTGATTCACATTGCAGCATAGCGCAAACGAAGTTTATGTTCATTCGGGCCTACTTATTACAGGGATCAGTTTGACTAAATCTGATATTAAACCATACCTGCTTGCATGTTTGGACTTTTACAGATGTTTGAATGTACAGCACAGTGATATGCATTCTTGTCATGTGATACTAAGATTTGTAAGTGCAGCTTACCCAGAATCGCAATCCACACAATAACTTCTATTTGTACGTTACAAGGTGTACGAGTGTTATCATGACGTTTGTGTGCAACTTCCTGTGTATTGTGTGAAGCCTACAATACTCTTCACAATCTATCTGTTATGCATACCACATGCGCACTTCCTTGAGGAGTTTCACGAAAAAGTTTTTTTTTTGGACAGTGCAAACCATTTTGTAAAGTTTTCGCGATTACAAACACGTCCATGATTAAAATTTATGGAAATCTATGACCTGTCAAATTTTCAGATACGTAAGCTCACCCATTTATTGCTGCATCGTGTGGAAGATAAAAATATTTCTTTCAGCACTTATGGTAAGTCCTCGACTGGCGCATAGACGGTGCTGCAGCGTGACACACGTATTTTTTTATGCGAAACCGCTTAACTTATTCATATTATGTT
>PNEQ01020927.1:108332-137599 GCA_003012365.1 Medauroidea extradentata
AGCAAAACAAAAAAAAAAAAAAAAAAAAAAAAAAAAAAAAAAAAAAAAAAAAAAAAAAAAAAAAAAAGTTTTTTTAAAAGACCGCTGTAACTCCGAAAATATTACCTGAGTTCGTAAAGTGTAAAGTGCGAGGCATGCGTTGGTCTTTACTTCAAACTATTCAGAAATAAAATATTAAGGTCACCGCTTAAAGTCCCATAGTAAAAAGACTACAACGGAAACCTTGCACGCCGGTTTTGCGCGCTGTGAATAGAGGCGATGTGCTTCCCGTCTAGCGTGGTACTATGGCTCTTATCGCTCCACTGTTCCCACACGTCAAAAGTGTAAATTTGACACAGCGAAAGACTCCTCTTAACATCTAGGCCTTCAGCGCTGGTGAGAGGGACGACATGACGTGATTATGGAACAGCACCGGAATGAAGGAGCGGGGAAACGGGAGATTCCCGAGAAAACCCGCCGACCCACGGCATTGTCCGGCACGATTCCCACACGCGAAAATCCGGGGACTGACCACGCCGGGAATCGAAACCGAATCGTCTTGGTGGAAGGCGAGTGCTCTAGCCACTACGCCATTCAGGCATTACCTCACGGAGTTATTCGGTGTTGGTTTATTGTCAGTATGACGTACACGATAACATAGTCGACGTGTTTCAACTTCTCGGGACCCACCATTTTCGTTCACAACGCGTAGAGTTTCGACTACAGAGATAGAGTGTCAATAACAGACCGGTCTCTACGGTATTGCGAGCTTATTACAGTGCGGATATGGTTAAAGGTGTGTGAATTTCGCATATTCATCTGGCAGCAGTGTATATTTCTCAGTCCTGTACACTCTCTGGCCAAAATCCAGTATCCATGGCTTCCAACCGTGCAAGCGGGTAGCACGCGACAAGAATATTTGTGAATTGAAGCAGACAACAGATTCTTATTAGCTGCTTGCTGTTAAAGTGATATATATCTGTATTAGTTAAAATTTCATTATTGGCTCGGAGACTTCCAGGAGGTGTCAATAAGTCAGAGGCCAAATTCGAAAGTGATACAAACTTAAAGTTGTTGATTCTAGCTTGTGCCCAAATGAAAACGCGAGTTTTCCATGTCTCAACTTATTGACTACCGGCTTCCTTTAGTCAAATGTGTGCCGAGACGACCGCCGTCCAGTCACAGAAGTTACAGTGAAGTATATGTATTGGCCTTCAACCTGACCTAGAATGTATCCGCGAAATTCACGTACCTCGAGATATGGTAGATGTTGTTTGCAGTGAATGCCCATCAAAGTGCGCTGAGCACAACACATGCATGTACGTAGTATGGCCTATGATTTAGGCTCTATATTTCTACACGAATTTTCAAGTATGTTTTGGCATAAAATGATATGTCCTAAACTGTCGCAGCAAAAGGATCTTCTATGTTACAATAATCACAATACTCAACCAATCTTCTTCAAATGTCCCACTTCACAGATGCTACAAAACTTTGTACCGTAAAACGAGGTGATAAGAATCATCAGGATGAATAGAAAAAAAATCTTAGCTTTCGCCTTTTGTTTTAAAATAATATAATTACAATAAAACTACTGTTTGTTAACTGTTTTAACTTGCCTACCTAAAAATTGAATTTTTAAATCATAATTTATAGCGAAAATGTAGCTTTAAAATGTATTTATATTCATCCCAGTGTTTCTAAACTCCCCATTTTACGGTATGCAATACAGTGACGGATACCCCTGTTATTTTCATTAAAGCTTAACGTATTAACGAGCATTCACTGAGGGATAGCATATATCGGTAACAATACATTATGTTCTGGGTATTTTAATTTAGTCACATGGTTTCATACGTTTTCCGAAAAAAAAAATGTATTTTAATTTTCAAGAACTTCTTCTTACTTTACTGTTTAAATTACGTGCTAGGTGTCATACAGGTTTTCTTCTCAATTTTTCATAAAGAATCACCCCCTGAAATTTGTCGGTGTTGTTCGGAAACGGCATGTATAATGAGTAATATATATATATATATATATATATATATATATATATATATATATATATATATATATATATATGTGTGTGTGTGTGTGTGTGTGGGTGTGTGTGTACAGTTGAGTACACATTTGTTTACTTTTTTAATAACCGCATTTCACTGTTTCAGTTGGTGAACATATTTCACTGATGTAAGCTGTACTGTTCTCACAACTCCCGATGTAGCAGTTTCAACAAAAATTAAATAAGTGAAAAGCCGTTTGCAATCGGTAAATAGTCAATAATTCGATCTTGGAGTGTAAGATGTGTATGAGCATTAAACTGTTTTTCAGCCCTTTGTTCACTAGCTCGAAACACTCCGTTTAAAGACGTCTACTTTAAGAATGTTTTGACCCTATTCCAAGACCAGGAACCGCAGCAGTTTGCCGCTCACTTGATGTTGAGCGTGAGCATCATGCTACAATGTTTGCCGCTGCTGTCATTGCGATGTTAGGTCGTGTTTTATGACCATGCAATATAAAACAGCCGAGGAGGCTTACATTACGTGACCGCCAACATGGCTCCGAGAACTAGCTTGGGTTTGATCATGAGAGCAGCTAATGTGACAGTCTCCTTAGGCATCTCATCTATGCACCCTGTTAACGCTTCAAACTATGCATTTAATATTTTAAGAATGCGACACGTCTACTAGAAACAATTGTTTTGATACCTCTCTAAATGGCTGAAAACTGCTTTTTCAGACTGCCGTATCTGGCAAAATGCAAGATTGGTTTGTAAAACAGCAAGCTAGAAGTCGTTTGACTTATCGTCATACTATCAAGAATTCTCTCCCTGCTTTGTGTTAGTATATATATATATATATATATATATATATATATATATATATATATATATATATATATGTGTGTGTGTGTGTGTGTGTGGTATGAGTGTGTATGCCTGCAGAGACACATGCATGAAAATAGGTAGGCATACTGTATAAAAACGTCCTAAACAGAACTGGAAGTTTTTAACCTATGCACAGTATGGGATACTTACCATGCTTCAGCATATAAATAGAGGTATACGCTGTATTCGCATTATTTTGGTTAAATTTTACAGCTAATTATGAGCAATAACTGTTATTATTTTGTGACCTATGTCATAATGAAAAACAAAATTTACTGTACAAATTGTTAAATGGACATCTCAGTCTCATTTCAGAACTTACGATGTCTTTCATTGTGACATATAATAGAAAATATAAAAAAAACTTTTTACCAAAGTTATTCAGAGTAGAGTGTAATTACCAGAACTGTTACTATGCAAGTCTGGTAACACCAATAAATATTTAACTGTTTTCTACAAATATAAAGATACGTTACCTTTGAGGTATGAGAAACAATTTTACCATACCTACTTTATTAACACTCGTGTGCATTGATGTGCATTATTAAAAAATACTTTTTTTTTTTACTGAGCGGGACATAGCGTTTTGTAGACGACATAATTAGAAACGTAATCGTAAACCGAAAAAAAAACTCTCGAATAGGTATTTTTTGTCCGCTAAATACAATTAAAAAGAAGACTCTAGGCATCTACCAAGGAGTAAGACATTCTGTTTTGGACTTTTCAATAACTTTCGCATCTATTTGTGGAGTAACAATTGAAACTGTTTACGTGCAATAGGTACACATATCCAGCGTAAGCCCAACAAGGAACGAACATACGCCTACCATAAAATATCAACGAGCCTGCCCTAAAATATCTAATTATTTCAAACGTGAAACACGAGTAAACATAAAGTATAATATTACGAATAACCTCTTATGTAAAAAAAAACATAATTTATGCACTGGAAAGGGTGATTAGCATACCATAAAAACATTCGGTATCATTTCTACATCGGCAAGTCATTTGACATTAAGGGCGCGGTCTACCGCAATTTTTATCACCATTATTTTTTTTTATTTGTACCGGATATATTTTTTTTAATTTAGACACAAAATGTGACAAAATTTGGCTCTTATGAAATTTTTTTATCTCTCATAGTTTTCGCGTAATAGCTTGTTAAAGTCATATTTTGCATGTTTCCGTTTTAACGACTACACTAAAACCAACTTATATCCCAAACTCAAAAAAATCACAGAAGATAAAGACATTGCAGGCTACAATGACATGCTCATAAAATTAAAGAATAAAAATTATTTGTATGTTACAAAAATCATTGCATTTTTTAAATTTTTATTTCCAGATTCAGCATTTTTAATATATTCAAAGATAATACAAACATCAAGACTCGTAAATATTCCCAAAGATCCTGTTGGCGATACAACGAGAGGCGAGATGAAAAACCAAAACACATTAGTCTGAATAAGCTATAATACGAGAACGTGCTAGCATAATTGAAATTATTTTCAAACATATATTATGATTACTTCACAAATTCAGGAATATTAACAACAAATAGTATTCCATTAACAGTCATGTTGTCACTTGAAAAAACCAATATTATGCGAGAGTAGCTACAAGAGAAACAAATGTAAACGAACTGAATAATTTTGAGAGTTTCAATTTCACTAAGTATCTCACAGGAAATAATAGAGATGGGCTGATATAGCTTGCAGATCAAATAAGTGCATAATACCTGTTTTGAGTTAAATGAGTGAACCAACCAATGGTATATTATTTTAAAACTACCTTCCATCAGCTGAAAAAAACTTGAAGTTTTTGTCAAATTTACAGTCAAAAATTTTTTCCGGAGTGATTGATTAGTTATTAATTATTTGTGACACGAAATTTTCTTACGTATAAATTTTCCGTGTATCAGATCACGCCAAAGGAAAAATATCCTCTGAGATAACAGAGAGAAAATATCGAAGATTGCTGGCTGTCAGTTTTCCAATATTGTCTTACAAAAACGTTCAATTGCACAGAAAATAACTATTTTTTCGTTTATGTATTACACCACCTACATACTCCCAAGAAAACATTCCCATGCACACTCCTCGTGATTTTCTCTTATGTTAACTGCATTATTATCCTACTGTCAATAACAAGCAACTCATATCTAAGGACCTGAATAATTAGTTTTTTTAACACAAGTCAGGAGTCAAACAACATTAATTTTAGAATTTATTAGTATGTGGACATACGCCATTGCCCATGTTTTGTTGATCAAACTTGTGTTGAATGAAAAAATACAAAAAGAACCAAAAACAGACATAAAACACACAAAAGCAGAAAAAAAAGCAATTCCAGAGGAATTCTGTCGTTTTTTTTTATGTTAGACAACATAGAATTCTAAAGAAAGAATTCAGTCGAAAATCAACACAACACCCAGACACAAAAGACAGACACAACTGTTGGCCGAGCAGGTTAATGACCATCCAGACTATATAAACCCCAGTTTTCTAGCGAACTTCATTCGCATCTTGGTGTTCCGACAAGCTCTGTGTCAGCCTGAATACGGGAATAGATCACAATTCCCGGAACGTTGCATTTTTTCGTTGTTTTTATCTTGTGTTGTCTCTTGTCTATTGTTTGTTGTTCACTTTTCCTTCTGTTTTTTGTCTACTTTAATTTTTTTTTAATTTTGGAAACCGGGTTTTATTTGTGTCTGTCTTTTCTGTCTGGATGTTGTGTCGATATTCGACTTAATTCTTTCTTTAGAATTCAAATTCTAATTGTAAACCCCTATCGCTACAAACACTTTAAATTCTCAACTGTAATTTTGTGTCGCTCTTGCGATTAGCTATTGACTTATTTGAAGGGACTGGAAAATTTCGCGAATTCAATTACCTAGTGACCTGTAGGTTGGAATCTATTGTACTATGTATCCTCGAGCCCCAACTATTTATCCACTAGCTGCTACTCAGCGGAACAGCAGACAATGAACGAATATACGGGGCTTGAGTATGCAAAGGGCAATGGATTCTAGCATGCGGGTAGTTGAATTCGCGAAATTGTCCTGCTCCTGTGTACTTATTTGACAACTCTAGGAGGTTGCTGAGACAATAATAAAGACGAAATGCTGTTCCAATCATGTGATATGACTGGGCCAGAGAACTGCCAATGAACGTCTGTAACCGACTTGAATAATATATATTCTTGGAGGCTATCCGCCAGGTCAGCGAACTCGCAAATTAAACCGGTTTCTACCCATATCTTATATATTAATTTCACTGACTATGTGTAGGACGAACTGAGACGCACTGGCCCAGTGCCGGGTAACTAGGCGCTATAGGTAAAAGTCCATTTCCCCCTCACTTTTTCTCGCCCCCGGAAAACCGCACGAGTTTGCTGTTGATTTTTTTTGCAAGTTGTTGGAAACACGTGAAAACATCTTTGAAACTTTATCTTTACACTTTGCGCACACATCAATAAAAAGGTCAACTAACTGATTAATTAAAAATAACAGAAACGAGTACTTAAGTAGCAGAGCATCGTTGTTGAACTTTTGAAGAAAGTATCGAGTAGTGTAACAACGGACTAACGTAAAAAAATCAAACTTATTAAGATGTGTGGTTTAAGTTTGAGTGATCACACCTTCGGTAGTGGAGGCTTCAGGGTTACTTCAGTCAATTACTCTTTGTAGTGGTTGTGGCCTTGAAGTTAATGGATGGGCAGCACGTCGTCGTGTTAAATGATACAGTTGATCAAGCCGATTTATTCAAGAGGTCGCGGTACAGCTGTCGCAAAAAAAATCACACCTCACAATTTTACGTCCAAAAAATATTTCCTACTAATAAAATACTAAAAAAAAATATATTTGCAATACAGGGATATTTATTTCTCTTGAACGTATTTCCCTGTCTATAGATATTACAAAGCAGTACATGTTCACCCATATAAAATTGAGATCTATCGAAGAAGCCAGTGAAGTGATTGTTATTATTACATATGTATATAATTTAAATTTAAGAACGATAGTGAGGTATTATAGTGAGTCTGATGATCTGTACAGTTCTAAACATAATTCACATATTATTTTATTTATTTTTTGCTGATGCCAGTGACTTCGTTACCAGAATTATAATTTAATGCGGCAATATTTATATAACAAAGTTTTAAAAGTGCCAAATGGTGCAAAAATTAGAGGTCAAGGGTTATTAATGACTGAAACATTTTTAAAAACAAAATTGTTTCACTAAATTGTTAGGGTGCTCCGTTCTGCTCCTCTAACCAATTTACAACTCCCCGCCCGAAAAATTGTTATCTTTTCTTCTACGTTTGAAATTCGATAAAATTTCCTTGGCCTAGAGATCTTTCAGCTGATAAGAAACCTATACTATAAACTAGGACCGAAGCCCGTCCTTTCTTGTCTGGAGTGAAACTGTCTGATGATTGGGTAGCAGCCAATGAACAGCCAGCTGATACTAGAGACTGTATAAGACAGTGGAGTCTATCCTGCAGATCACTGAAATTGCAAATTTTTCCTGTTCTTATACATAAGTAAAACCGATGGAACACGTAAAATAAGAATCAAGAAACACATATTTAGCAGCGGCGAAAACATCGTCTAATAAAAACTATATTAAATATTACAACCGAACAGAACATAACGATAAAAAGACAAACTCGCCAATTCGTTTTTAAAGAAATTCATTAGTAGTTTCTCCTCGCACTATTACACAGTTCTCGTTATTGCATAAGTTCTGTTTAGTTAAATACGAATTAGACCTAATACTAGTTAGTACCTCAGTTGAAAAAACCAGGGGAACGTTAAATACCTCCTTTGTTTTTAATCGTAACGACATTAGATTATAAGGAAAATCAGAATAATACTATACTGTATGCTATGTATAAGATTTGGTTTGAAACATCATCAATGTATCACCGATGATTAGAGGCAATGTAAATTCGCGAGACTCTTTCGGGCTAACATATTTTAGCTAAGCGTCTTGTTCCTGGTAAGATTAGAAAGTTGATGCGGCACTGTTTAGCTGTTTACAGACGAATCACAGACGTCCAGTACTGGCGCATCAGAGTTAACACTGGCCCGGAGATACGTCAGTAACTAAGGATATGAAAAAAATTCGATTTTTTCTCGTGGACACAAGCTAGCTTGCAAACAACCATAAGTTAGAGCCTCGTTCGAGATTGGTTATTGACGTATTTGTAGGGACGTGAAAAATTCGTGTTTTATTTTGGGCACAAGCTAGAATTCAAAGAACTGTAAGCTCGAGAAACTATTGTAATTGGCTCTTGACTTATTTTATTTTTCCAGTGAAGCGCTTAGCTATCAAGGAAATATATAGTTAAATGTAAGTACAATCATGTGGCATCACAGTGTCAGAGAGCGGCCAGTGAGCAACTGTTGTTTGCTTGCAGGCCAGTCTATAAGAAAAATAACCAGATACCGGAAAAATTCGCGGCTTCACTGACGTGTAGGCTAGCCTTCAAGAACATGTGTGTATTCAAAAAAACATTATCTGCTCACTGGCTGCTCGATGACGCAGTGATATGGGCCTGCATTTACTTGCTTCGAGGCCAGGGCCACGCAGAGTAGAACCCATTTTGTCTCCCTGCAACCACACCCTTTCTGTGTAATGTAGGGAGAATAATTTGCCTTTTATTTATATTATTTTTTATTACTAAATATATTTTCGGACAGTCTTGTATAATGTGAATTACATCATCATTTACTTTGCAAATTCTGCAGAGGGGTGACTCGACTAAATTACTAAGACAATGGCAAGTTCATATTCGGTAGCAAATGATGCTAACTTGGCTGTAGCAACTTCTGATCGCTGTGCGCTGTAAGTTTATTTGTCCTATTCTGTGTCTGGTCATTTCAGCAGCTATAGTATACTATTTCAAATTCCATTTCATAATTCATGCGGCTTAACTCCCACTGAAATGCCTTTTCGTAATACGGACATTCCTTTGTATCTACTCTATGTTTACTGTCTTTTTTGTCTCTCATGCAGTTTGCGCACTTGTCATGTCCTTTATATTTACATTCCTTATATGTATGTCCAGTTTGTCCACACTTAGAACAGACTGCTTCGTTTTGACACTTCGCTGATATGTGTCCATATCTTTGACACTAGTAACAACGAGAAGGAACAATGTAGTCCCTGATCTTGCAGGACTGGTATCCAATATATATTCTGTCTTTTTGAATTATCATGTTCCGTATTAGTGCATCAGTCTCGAGCACTACATTTACGAAACTATATCTGATGACTTTTTTCCTGTTCTATGACTTATTCGTATTCGTCTTTTAAACTGTTCTTCTATCAAGTAAGATGACGAGAAATTTTGTTTGTAGACTTTTTCAATAAGCTTATCATTATCATCGTTTCTGGCGACATCGTACAGGATAACTTTAGGGCCTTTATTTTGGGGGGTCTCCTTTTTCAGACCAAGTTCCTTAATCTTTTCATTACCTTTGAACTTTCCCAGGGTCTGTTCATTTCCTGCCTCTACCACTATACCTCCTCTTCTGATTACTCTTATATTACGTATCTGTAGGCCATTATTTACTGGATCAACATTTTTTTTTGTACAAGATTCTTAGTCTCTTCACTTAAGGAGTTTTCATCCCTCGGGTAAAGAATCACAACTTTCTTGGGAGGTCTGGGTTGGACCTCTGCCTTTTTTTAAAATTTTCAGTTCTTTTTGTGTCTGAGCTTGAGGAGTGGTTTGGACAGTGCTCTGTGGTCTGGTATTACTGAGTTTACCGGCTAGTAGTACATTACTAGCAACTACTTGATTCACCAGTCGCTGCATCTCTACTATTTTTGGAGTCAGCCATTTAGATTGATCCTTTGTTATTTTTGAGTTGTTACCCAAGATGTAATTTAATACGCCCTGAGTCAGCTCTGTCATTTCTCCAAAGATTTTATTTACCGTTTTCAGATCCCAGGAAGGCATTTCGCCCATCTCAACTGAATCTGACGTAGAAGTGCCTTGATCGTCAGAAGTTTCTTGATCTGACTTTTCGTTTGTATCTTCTATTGGCTTCAGTGTATAGTTCGACTTCTTTTCTGTATTGGTCTTTAGTCTGCTCTTGAGCTCCTGTCTGGCTATTCGCAGGTTCATCTCTACTTCTACAGAGGCTTGTTCTTTTCCCTTTAATTCCACTTGTTGAACTTCCGTATAGCTTGACTCTTCTTTCTCTTCCTCCTCATCGTCACTTACGCCGTTCTTCTCGAAAATTTCATCCAGTCATATGTTCACAGTTTCTCTTGAAACCGAGTGGACTTCGAACCAGATATTCTGGTGCCATTTCTTTTCTCTTCGTGTCAGTTCAAAATTTTTCCAGTTAAAGGCCTCGTTGTACAATCTGTCAAGAGCACTCTCGATCACAGATCTTGATATGGTACCAAACGCAAGGAGAGTTTGGAGTACTTTCCTCCGTTGAGCCAATGGTTTTGACTTTGCTACTTCGGAAATTGCCTTTTTTAGCCATGATACCGTTGTCTTTTTAAACGGGCTGGATTTTGACATCTTTCAAGCACGTCAGTCGCAGACTGTTCGTACACTGGAGCACTTAAACACACACTTCACAAAAGTTCTACGAGAGTTCTATGTCTTGTCAGTGTTCAATGTTTTCTAGCACTATTTCTCATAGTTCACACCACACAATGCACATAGCTTACGTTCACCTGCCACTTAAGAGGATAAGAATATACAGTGCACGGATGGTTGGGCCTTTCCGCCAGAGGACAGCATTACAGTCATTGGTGCTCAAGTCTGTAAACGTGACACGTAAAGAAGCGAGTCTGTGGTCATTCAGGCACACCAGAAACTAGCTCGATCAGGCCAGTAGAATGCCACATGATCATACTCTTTGAGTACGAGCTTATCTCGGATTACTCGCCTTTCCAAACTGACGATGTACTGACAGGAGGATGAACGTAGCCGAGAGCTGCACGCCATGCATGTAAGCCAGCACACGCTATGATCGAACTCTCCAAGTTAAAGGTGTAATCTTCTAGAAAATTGGTCGTAGGTTTCGATGCTATCCATCACCGAGTGGAACTGACGTGTGACAGCGATAGCTGCTACTTTATATCATAGTTAGAGACCCAGAAGTTTCATAGGTTTAACAACCTGCTGGTTTAACTCCACAGTTCTCTGTACAACCTGCAATGAAAGGAAAGTACTGTTGTACGTACAATATTTCTGTTGAAAAAGGAACAACAGTCCAGTTAGGTTGTCGTTACTATATCGATTTTTTTCCTATAACAATATGTTCCGTAGAATTCACAGTGTGTTCTGTAGAAGGAGTAAAGAGCGTATTTTTTTACAGACGATATTGTTACTTCTACTGAACATATTGTTTGTAGGAACAATGCAGATAGTATCGACGACCAAACAGGACTGTTGTCCCGATTTGACAGAAATGTGGTTCCTACAACAATACTTTTCTTTCAGTGTGACCTCGGTTACTTGTTCATGGATGGTATACCGAGAACATTTTTTGTGCCAACATACCCTTGAAAACAATGTGGTTTTTTGTGACATGTTTGATCGAAGGCAGCATGTACTTACGTAGTTAATTATCAGCTGTAATGCGAATTCGGATTGACGTTCAACCTCATGCTAGATATTTAGTAAAAAACAACTCAATATATAACAAAATAAGTGAAACAGAATGGATCATCTGACATATCCGTCTTAGCGTCTCGAGCTCAACAAAATAATGAACTACATTTTTAACATCACACAGTTTGGTTTGTACAATGAACGAGACTAGATGTATTAAACTCACACTAATACAATAAAATGACAGAGAATCAGGTACCCCTAAACACAAGTTTCCCAACAAATCCCAGGAAAGCCGTGAATTGTACAGTTGTTATCTGTCGTAAAACTATACTTTTTTCCACTTTGTTTTTATCCCTCCATTTAGCCATCCGAATTGAAAACTGGGAAGTTGAAGAACAAACCGTTTTAAGCTATTTTTTTTAAAACCGTGCTGCTTGACCCTCGTTACAACATGCAATTACACTCTTGATTTTTTATTGGCTATTAAATGGTTTATGTAAAATTTAAGGAAATATGTTTACCATCTATTGCTGTATTCTATTTCGTTTCAATGAACTGTGCGTCTTTTTTCCAATAACGATTTTTTATCATTAACTAGGTGAGTTATTCGACAGTCTAAAATAAGTAATTTATTAAAATTGTTGTACTAAACAGTATTTGACTTAACAAGGAATGCATATGTGGCAATACCACACCATAAAAAATCTTTCACACAATATACAACAAATTTGACATAGGGCTTATATACACTGTGTGTTGATTGTTTCTTATTAATAGCTCTCATTTCATGGGATTAATGACTGAAGAGGAGTGATTGGCGGTGAAGGAGAGGAGGTGAGGGACGATAAACTCACTCAAAACTCACCTCTCAGTACTCGTGGTAGGCGAGAAATCGTGTTTCATAATACAACTTGAACTTAAGGTTTGAAATACACATTCCCGGCTTATATGCAGTTAGAATCCAGAACGTAATTGGCTTAACTTGACCGTGAGTTTACATCAACACAAGCAAATGAATTATATCATTAATATTGGTTTGTACCAGAATTCATTTCGGATAGCTAAATATACTGCAAGGAAATGTGTTTAGCCTATCATACACATTTTTTTACAGACTATTGTTTAATATTGTATATAATAAAGAGAAATATAGAACCAGTTTGATAGTTGTGTCAAATAAACTATAAACACACCAGACATGATTTCCAATCCAGGACAAGGTCGTCATATTTAACTTTAATTTACTGAATGTTAAATGTCATTAATTACATTAGTTTTACATTAGGGGTTAGGTGTAATCGCTGAAGGCTGTACAGAAGTTGTAAACCAAACAAGTCTTCAAATTCATGTACGTATAACAAAGTTTGCCTACAAGAAAGCCGCACGACTGTTAATAAGTCTTTATTGGCGTATGATAAACGGGATCACATAACAGACTCACAAGGAAACTCTGATTGCAGAACATGAGCAGCAGGGAGAAGACCTACGTCCTCTCTGATCATTAGCCAAGCTATCCATGGAAGGTATCTGATAGGTGGAGATGAAACTTTGACAAGAACAGAACGCACACTTATACTCCAAGAAACCCTTAAGGTGTCTCCCTAGATGTTGTTTGTGTGTGTGTGTGTGTGTGTGAGACACAAAATCGTTGGAACGTTGAGAGCGCCGCTGACTTGCGTACCTAATACAATATCTCCTCTACTGGCAAATCACTCAACCGACGTACAGAGGTTTACTAGTACCTTCTTACCAATACGACTTTAAGCTGTGACCGTATAATTTTATCTGTGGAAAGTATAGTTCAAAGTCCAACACATGATTATATTTTTTAGATATTCGAATACGGTTGGTACTTTTACAGATACGGCAGTCTGAAAAAACAGTTTTTTAGTTATTTAAAGCGAGATAGTGTTTCTATTAAGGGCACAAAATTTTTTAACTTATAGAGTCATAGTTTGAAGTGTGTGTTCGTTTCCAAGAATATACACTAAAAGGAAAATTTTGTAGGAAGCCTTCCCTGCAAAATTATTTTGTAATAACAACAAAATAATTTTGTGGTGGCCACAAAATAAATTTTGTAGGGCGAATACCAATAAAAAATTTTGTGGTTGCCACACAAATTTTTTCCCCATGTATTGCACGTTAAGTCGTTCCGTCACAAAAAAAATACTCACAACTTACTGCAACACGTTTGAAGCCCAGGTAGGGAATTGCCTTAAGGGTGTTCAAATACGTTTTACACCACATTTATATTTTTACGAAGTAGTATGAGTTCTGTAGACGATACTTTGAGCACAAATCCCTTTTACGAAACAATTTTATCTCGCATAGATTTCTCATAACGATAACTCAGAGTAAAATTCGTATGTTACGCTGCAATCCAAATAGTTAAAATCTAGTTGACTTACTTAAACGAAATAATCCACAGTCAAATAACATATCACAGGTTACGTTATCATGTATTAGAAAAAACTCAGAGTGAACAATTTTTGTAAGTTATTTAAAAAAAATTGTTGCATTAGCCCATTGCATGTTATTGCACTGTGAGTTATTTCATTTAAGTATTTAAATTGCTTTCACTATTTGCGTTGCAGCGAAACATGCGCATTTTTACTTTAACAAAACGTTATGAGAAAACTATGCGAGCTAAAATTGTTTCGTATGAGGAAACTGTACTCGTAAATAACGACTGCAAAACTACTCTATTTCATGAAAATATAAACATTTGATTTTAATCCACTAGAACATCCTTAAGGGCGCTGTCTACAGTGGAGATCTAGCGCGAGTAAAGATAGGGATTCACACGATTAATTATATTCTGTGGTGCGCAGTCATTTTAAATGGTATCGCTTTCGGATGAAAGCTAATTTCTGCAGCTAAGAGACGTCCTCGGCTGATGCTATCTAGCCCACCTGGGGGGAATAAAATAAGCATAAACTCTACAAATATATTTGCTGAAAGCGTGACGTTCAGTCAAACGAAAGTTTCTATGTTTCTGAGTTACGCATTAGAATTATATTTTAAAAAAGCTATAAAAACATTTTTAATCGATTTCGAGGGAGCCTTGATTTTTTTTGTAGTAAGCGTGACGTATTAAAGAAAATAATAAAAGTTTGAAGTGTTTTATTTTAAATAGATCTAGATATTGTAAACACGTCCAGCATATGTGCGTAAAAAATAACACTAATGACATGTTACAACGTCACTCACGTGCCAGGCAAGGGCGTCTCGTAGGAGTGAATGATACATAAATGCACTCATAATACGTTTACGATATACTGTACGAGTTCAAAACTCAAAACAGGAAGACTCACGAAAAATCAATCTTTTTTCTCACTTTATGCAAGCAACAAGTTAATACAGTATTTGCGGTAAACTTCGTTGCGTATACCAGTTAGGCCGTACAAGATTAATTTTCACGCTAGTGCAGCAGTGTCAGGAAATAAATTCTGCACCAGTCTGTTTCTGTGCCTCATGTGCACATCTATAGCTCTGCTTTATAGTCAATTATTGGATATTTTACTGTAACATTTATTTATGTTTTACGCAAATCACAGACGCGTGGTACCGCGGTAACCTAGAGATGATGGTACATCGCGAAAATATTTTTTGCCAACATACTGTTGAAAACGCTGTAGTTTCCCTTGACATGTCTGACTGGGTAATATACTTATGATACAACGTAGCTGTCCACGGACCAATAACAGGCATCAAATAGTACAATATCGGGATCCTTATTGACTCGGTCAAATAGAAACAGCTCCACATACAAGCGAAAGCCAGTAATCGTGTTGCAATCTGAACGTACGTTGAAATCCAGCAAACTGTCAAGTTTTCCCGCGGTAAACCATCATATCTACCAATTTCAACAAATTATTTTTATTTATTTTTATTTGAAAGTTATGTTATATATAAAGTTGTTTTAGAATCTAACATTTTTTAAATGTGTGGTTTGTTACAGATACAATTTTTTTTTCTCTGTCCTAAGATTTCAGATTCTGCAGACAAAATGTTTTAAAATTCAGAACCTCAATTTTGTTCTTTTTACTTTCATATCCAAGGTGTACGGCGTATGCTTACTAGGTAAGTTATGACTAGGACCATGAACTTTACGCGAAAATAATTTTGCCCCACTTTGTTTCAGTGTCTTACGTGCACATCTGCATTTCTGCTTCATGATTATTGGCAGCGTGTCTATATGAAGAGCCGTATATTATCTGTCTGAGACAATTACAATAAAATCTCTGCAACACCTCACGGCTGTGATTTTCTGGTAGAATCCCAAGGATTTAGAGAGTTAAAATATCCAATCACTGACCACGAAGCAGAACTGAAGATGTGTACGTAAGGCACTGAAACAAAGTGGGGCCAAATTCTTTTCGCGAAAAACCAGGGTCCCTACTAATCATTGTCTATGAAGAAGAATTACAGATGTGAACGTAAGACAGTGAAACAAAATGGGGCAAAATTATTTTCGCGAAAAGTTCATGGCCCTAGTTATGACAGATCTCTGGTTACTAATGAATTTAGTGCGCGCACTCGAATTTCTTTCTCTCTCAGACTTCTCCGATTTCCTGTATTTCCTCGCTTCCAGACGCGGCACACGTAGTGTGATCGTTTTTCACGGCCAGTGTTTGTGTTCCTTGTTAAACTGAAGGTTACTTGCGAGCTTACCTTGAAGAGGCTTTCACAACACCGCGACATGGTGAGACGCGGAGCGATAAGCTTCCACAAATCAGATACTTGGAAACTAGCGGCCGCTGCTAAGAGCACTGTATAGGCTGTTCACAGTAATGTAAGCATTTTTGAAGACCACATTACTATGTAAAAAACGGCCTAAATTGTAACTAATGTAATTAACCCTTACACTGTATGACAAACCTAATTCTCCAGCAATGCTGGGCCTCTCTGGCGGGAAGGATGGGGGGACATGTCCCCTCCAAACATTCCTTGTGGAAGGGACACAGGGACATATTGATGTTCAAGTGAAAGTATTCTGTGTTATTTATATAGTGTTAACTAATGAATATTAATACACGTAAAGGAACATTATTTCAGCGCTCAACCTGTTCGAAAGACAAATTTATTTATTAAACATTGTATTAGGATATATTTACTTCTATACGTCAAAAATATTTACATCCCATGTCCACCCCCCCCCCCTAAATTTACTTACCTGAGAGGCCCATGCTCCAGCTTGTGAAGAGAGCAGAGGTTTAGCTCTGTTACTGTAGAAGTCTGAAACACCAGTATCCATTAGACTGTTTGCTAAATATGAATACTTACGCTGTCATTGATGCATGGGGAATAATTTTACAATTAGTATTTTCTCAACACCCCTGTACATCGGTATGATAAGTTAACAAGTAATGTTGTACTGTCTATGTTCGTGAAAGTAGGGTGGGTAGGACAACATTTCGGCTCCAGACGTGCCAAAGTTAACCTGAGTAAAGTTAACACTCGTACAAGTATTCAACTTCTCAATCAACTCCTCGCTACCCAGCTCTTGAGCAGGACAAGTGGCTGTTAGCAGACGAAAGTCGTCGTTTGGCGCGAAGAAAATGTAAGCAGTACACGTAACCAAAACCCCAAAGAATAGAAACTGAATGCACTACGCGTGAATATCTAAGAATCAAGCACGAAACGAATATTATCTTTCATATAAATAAAATTACGTGTGAAGAATTTGCCGTGGACTTCGAAATCAGTGAAACATTTTCTAAGTAAAAAAAAATAAAGGTTTTTTTTGTCCCCGGCATATCAAAACCCTGAACAGCGTAACAGGCATTCATCTCAATCTTGATGATCGACAGAAACTGATAACCTGCCCTACTCCAGTTCACGAACTTTTGCAAACGCTTAAGGTTTAGATAAATATTTAATTTTATAAATATTGGCTATTGTGTATCAGATGTTAACTTACGGTACAAAGTCAGTGTGTACATTTTGGCTATTACCAGAGACATGAAAAATTCGTGTTTTCTTTTATGCGTAAGCTAGAGTCCCAGCTACTATATGTCTGTATCACGTTCATAATTGGCGGATGACTTACTCGACACTTCCTGGAAATAGCCTAGCCAATAATAATACTGTAGCTGAATACAGGTCCATTTCACTGTGTCAGCGGGCAGCTAATAAACATACATATTTTGGAGGCTAGCCTACAGGTCATTGAACCCGCTAATTTTTCAGGTCTCTAGCTATAACTTAGGGTCCGGGTTACGAAAAAAAAATCGCGAATTCAATTACCTGCATGTGTTGTCCTGTATTATCAAGACCCGACCATGGGTCCACTGCAACTCACTGGAACAGCAGCCAATGGACGAATAGCCCCGGCTTGAGTATACGTAGACTAGTGGATTTTAATGTTCAGGTCATTGAATCGGCGAATTTTTCCCTTCCCGAATTAAGGTTTCATGTTCATATTAAAATGTAGCAGAAAAATACAAATTGGCTTAAAGGAAGAACGTGACCAGGTCTTCGCGAGCCACCTATATGTGATTCCCAATGACCTGAGAAATTTTGAAAACCTTCTGACAATGAATAAAAATTTAAATAATATCATTTTTTGATTGTTACTTAGGTTGCATTATTGACATTAAGTGAGTGAAAGGAAAATTTAAATTATCTGAAAGAAAAAAGTAACCAGAGTTTCAATAGTGCTTGTTTTTATCCCGAATCACCTACATACAAACTATATATTGGAGCACCTGCTAGCCGCGAAAAAATTACACACCAGGTTGTACTTCAAAACACTAGCTCATGTCCATTCATTGACAGCGCTTACGCGGCTTGGGTCTCTACCTGCAAATTACAGATGTTTGGTCCGTGTCCTGATTGGCTTAGGCAAGCGGAGAATGCCTCCTTACAATGGCACTACGACAATAACCAAACAAGATCTGTGAATGTGACAAGCGTTATTAAAATATTCAACTTTTGAAAGAACCTGTTCTAAATTCACGGACGTCCCTAGCGACAGACAATGGATTTAATAGTCGTCGCTGGTGACGTACTGTAAACAAGCACACTATATATATATATATATATATATATATATATATATATATACATATATATACATATATATACATATATACATATATACATATATATACATATATATACATACATATATATCAGAATTATAACTTACGGACACACAGCACATCCCTATTGTAGATGTTACCGTAAACCGGGGTTGCTTTGACCTAGCGGGGTAACTTTGACAACTCAAAATTTTGGTTTTTATGTTATTTAATGACGAAAGTTTCAAGCATTAGCTATAAGGATAAAAGGAATTATTTAAAATACTTGGCTCAGATTATCTGTATATTTACCAGAAAACCTAAAAACTAATATGTTAAATTGTTTAAGTAACCCCGAAAATAGTCAAAGTAACCCCGGTTTACGGTACTTAACTAAACCAATGAAACTTAAAACCACGACTATATTTATTAATAGTTTATAGACCAACTGATATTAGTTTAAATTACTGTCACATCAGCAAACGTTAATAGAAAAGTAAGAAATATGTTTGCGTTCGTGTGTGACTCCTGTAGTGAATAATCATTTATTATTCGTAAGTATTAAATCAATTTGGAAATAAGCAACTTATTTCATTTTGTGTTCATATATCGTCAACAAGGGCAACAGTGATCGAGAAGCTACACCTCTCATCTCCCACTTAGGCTATCCGGGTTCGATCCCCGCTGCAACCGAACCCGAATTTTTCGCATGTGGGGGTTTTCTCGGATAACTCCCGTTGCCTCTGCATTCTCATTCCGTCGCTACTCCACACTTATATCGCCTCACCTCATCCATTCCTCAGGCCGGGGTGCGACAGGTACTGTCGAGCAACTGACCTACACTTTACACCAGGCGGGCCCTCCCCCACTCACATTGTGAGCTTGTCAGAAGACGGGAAACACGTTGTAGATTTTCATGTCGTCAAACAATTTAGGACCTTGTCGCTTGCTTCGGCGTCGGGGTTTGCTTGGCAGTGTGTGTCTTTTTTACTAACAAACTATTCCATATGAACCCGTTGTGTCAATTCACGAAAGGAAAACACGCATTTACGACTACAAACTGTCACAGGTTAGATACAACTTTTTTACCCACGAAATATAGCTAAAACAGCATATTCAATTTGCCGTACCCCAGTAGAAAGATACCATACGGAAAAGTAGGGTTACTCTGTACAATTTTTGGTAACACTGAACCACAAATGTGTGTTTTAAGTAAAGATTTGCGGCCTCTTAAATTGATAACGACTTAACCACTCACTACTAATAATATGCCTTTGTATTAGAGTGAAAGGTATCTTGGGGGAATTTTCGTATGTAATAACTAGAGACATGCAAAATTCGCATTATTTTCTGACAATTGAATAGACTCCACGTGACTATAGCCTAGTTCGACGTCTCCCGCTGGCCGATACTGTCGTGACTTGCCGCGGAGAATCTTTGCACGATAGAGAGGCCAATCTCTGTAAAGACGTAACGCACGTAAATGACGATATATACAAGTTCGTGGACAATTGAATCGCTGATTATGCTCTGTTATGTATAGGAAAGTGAAGTTTAGTCTGCTACGATATAATAACGCGAATTTTGCATGTCTCTAGTAATAACATTATTAGGGTGGTAATAAGTTACGAAGGAAGAAAGGGGATGCAAAGTATAACTATCGAAGTATTATGAGCGACTTTATTCTTGAATTTACTCATATTCGACACATTGGAAGTGGCATGTGATGTAAGCAAGCGGTATTTATAAAAAAAAGTCACTTGATGCATGGACTGTGTGACTTAACATTGTAAAGGAATGGCAGGAAATGCGGTAGTTGTGTTTATCAAATACATGCAGTGCTTGTGAAACCTAGCTTCGTAATTTCTGTAACAAAAACCTAGCCTTTATAAAGGTAATTAAATACTGCTCTGAAATGCATGTAGATGTCAAAGAATGTTGCCAATAGTCTTAAAATACATATGTAGGTCTACATCCATGAATGTTTTGCTAAAGCGTCAATGTTATAATTAAGCGGCGAAACAGAAATTGAGTTCGACATGATCTTTTATTCAAATTTGCGAAACAACCTTAAATT
Organism: Medauroidea extradentata; assembly: GCA_003012365.1. Classification (NCBI taxonomy): domain Eukaryota; kingdom Metazoa; phylum Arthropoda; class Insecta; order Phasmatodea; family Phasmatidae; genus Medauroidea; species Medauroidea extradentata. The sequence continues at coordinate 128,893 of PNEQ01020927.1, forward strand.
AGGATAACATCATGGCAATGATATTGGCTTTTACATAACTGATTTGAAAAACTTAGATGATTTAAATGTTGGTTAAAATCTTTTACGCCAATGTGGATCCTCTTATTCTGAAAGAACAAAAAACAAAAAACCACACAAAAGTTAAAGTGTAGAATTATTTAAACACACAGATGCGCAAACTATATGTAGCATAGTGTATGCGGACTTACGTCAACTAAATTCACAGAAATGGTACATTATATGTATTAACTATCTAGAATTTTTAAAATGATCTCCCAGTGTTCAAATAACGTCATATGATAAACAATATTTTATTTCTGTGGTGATCCTGTTTTCAGAAAATTTTGACTTATGAGGCACCACTATATTACGTAAACTGCCATCAATTGGTTACATACAATTACCGTGGGGTGTAGTTTTTCTTCGTGGTCTTGAGGCAACACAATAAAAAAAACTGTGAGATACGATGTTAAGCCAGCTGACGCGCTCGCTCGTAAGTAAACGTGTTATTGGCATGTAAGAGTGTGTAGGGCTTGTGTTTCAAGTGGGGCAGAGCCAGTCAACAGCAGCAGTGCTAGGGAGATGTGCGCGCCGATATGCCGGCAGTGTGCTCGAGCACGGTGTTGACCCCAGCTTGATGGACGAGCTGTCTGCGGTCAGACCACACGACGATAACCTCGCCACTGGTCTCCAGGACACTCGTCTATGGGGGGTGCAGCTATAAATACGCCCGCGGCCGACTGCTCGCCGTGCGAACATGTTCAGCTGCGGTACCTCCTCGTGGGGGTGTCGCACAGTCCCCCTTGTCGACCAGGCGCGGTCCAGCTACGTGACGGTTAACCCACCTCCAAGCGAAATTTGGATTTCAGATTGGCTGAATTGCTTAACATCCTGTCGTTCGCGGAGAAAGGCCGAAAATAAATACTATCCTGAAACTGAAAAATTTGAAATGAGTAGAGACAGGAAAATTTCGTTGGCACACTGACCTGTACACTAGCCTCCAAGAATTCCTTTGTACTCAAGTATACAGCAGCTTATCATTGGATGCTGGGTGACACAATGCATCTTGAATGGACCGGCATTTAGTTGTTTCTTTATCATTGTTTTATCGACCTCAAGGAGGTGTCAGATAAGTCAACGACCATGCGAAACTGACACGAACTTAGCGTAGTTCGAAATATAACCTTTGGCAAAAATTAAACGAGAATTTTTCTGGTCCCTATAAATGAGAGAGAAAGAGGAAGAGAGGTTGGTTCTTGGCAATATGTGATCCACATGCTGGTGAAAACCTGATGTGGTGGTTCGAAAATAAGATTTCATAATTTTTGCAATCCAGGCTGTATCTGTTACTATAGTGACCTCTGTAACTCGTAGATAGACATGTCTTTAGACTCCATTTAAGATAATTTTAACTTTTTCAAATACTTAATTTTGGTCTGATCGAAACGTAAGTTACATGAGAACATTCAATATTTGTGCAATTGGGTATTTTGTACAATAAAATGGGAATGGACTCAGCAAGGGTAGTTTTAAGGAACCATTCTGGCGTCCACTTGGAGTGTTTTCTGAAAAACACCTACAAGACACCTACAAGCTATAAAAAAAATCCCTCAAAAATATGTGCTCACCTGTGTCTTAATTGTATTGAAAACGTTCATAAGGAGAGGCATCACAGGACGAGTTAGAATCACTGGTTTCTGCATTGTTTAGTAGTTTAGAAACAAGTATATTTACAATGTTTCATTGCCGCTCTCTGGTAAAATACATTACCTTGCTACAGCTTGCTATAAAATAATAGATCCATATCATTTTACTAATACTGGAGACGAAATTAGTCAGTTAGCCGTGTGTGTGTATATGTATATATAAACTATGGATATATTCTCGCCTTTTCAAAGTAATCAATCAGGTAATGCATACGTAAAAATTGGCGATTTATCTCGAAGGCATTTGTATACTGTGAAGAGCTATAATACAAATTTTATTTTGGCGTATTAAATAAAACTACTATTATGATTTATGAATAGAAAATTTAACGCGGGGTAAGACCCCACCTTAACTAGTGACTTATATTTGATCACTATGTGTATCTATAGTTTTAAACTAACTAAATCTCCGCGGGCCAATAGCATCATTATTGATAGTTTCATCAAAATGTTTGATAGCTTCTTCCTGGATGTATGTTGGAGTATTAACTTTTCTGTCCCTGAGATGTCACGCTGAAATTAATGACGTATAGCAGGTGTTCATTTAAGACTCCACTCAGTATACGCTACAAAATGTGTTCCAAGTCGAAAACTAGTAGCAACATTTCTATTCTGAACGAGGTACAAAATAAACCACTTTTTCAAAAAGTTCTGCTTAGTAAGATACTGTGGCCGACTGGTCAGATCATTTACCTCCCCCCAAGGTGATCCAGGTTTGATCTACAGCTGGGTCAATATCCGAATTTCCGCTAGTGGGAATCGTGCCGGACGACGTCGCAGGTCGGCGGTTTTTTTTTTCGGGGGTCTTTCATTTCCCTGGACTTTTCGTTCCTGCTCTTCTTCGTAGTAGGACCTCATTTCGCGTCATCCTTCAGGGCTGAGGTAAGTCTGCGTATGCAGGGTGCGAAACCCTGGCCCTCGGATACCCTTCTCATACATTGAACAAACGGAAATAGTAAAATACAAAATCACAGAAATATTTATTTAATTTTTAGAAATATAATAAACAATTATTTTGCTAAGAATTTATTGAATGTGGGTACTTGGGGTCAAGTTATGACTTGGCGCTCGTAGGGGTCTGCCGACAAGAAACGGAGCCCTACGACGGAGAAACGACAGAATGCGAAGTGCGGGGGGACAGGAAGTAACCCGTTCAAACTCCAGGGAAAACAGGAACGTCCGCCACGTTACCCACATGTGGAAATTCGAAGCCCGACTTCTCCGGGAATCAAACCCAGATCGCCTTTGTGAGAGGAGAGCACTCTAGTCACTGCTCCGACAGTATATTTAAGCGTTGAAGTGGTCCGATAAAATTATACCTAATTAATGTTACTTGACTTCAATAATTCTTTCGGTTAAGTCAGTAACAATTAAACAGCTTATCTAATGGTGGTCACATCACAGCATGTGGGACGGTGTATTATACTGTATAGTCATTATATGGACACCATGCATTTTCGGCCATACGTTCATATGAAAATTTTCCTCCTAATCTTCTCAGGAATCGTCTACTTAAACTCGTCCCCAATGAGCAAAATCATCCTGAATACGTATGACAAAAATCTACAGCAAGTGGTATAAATACTGTTTATAGAATACCCAATTCTACGAGTTCTTAATATGCTTCGCCTGTGGCCCTGTTTGTCTGCTAAACGAATTAGCACAGAAAGCACCGTACGGCATTATGCCACTGAACTGGTTCACTTTTTATCATCAGATCGCTCCAAAAATTTCAGAATTTGTAGTTAATATATTTACGTGTAGATGAACACACAGCCGAAATTATCAAAAGACAACGTTTCTAGGAAGAATTTGTGTGGGACTCTCATACTGTAAAGACAACACAGCCAAACCGAGGAGTTTTCAGACATACGATTGTTTCAAGAAACTCTGTTCAGGTAATTTTCACGTGCTGGTATAGCACTAATTTTCCTAAATAATTACTTCAATGCACTTTTTACTTGCAACAACGCCATGACTGATACACCTTCGCCGGATACCAGAGGCAACAGTATTTCCTGTTTACTGCTAAGTGATAACACTTCATAAACGATTTTCAAAATGTTTTTCATTAACATACTTTTAATTATTTTTTTATATATTAAAGGGTGTTTCTTATGTTCTGTGCTTGATCGAAAGTAATTTTACGTAAATTACTAGTATTTTAAGACTACATTTATTTGACTGGCCTAAAATGAATCTGATCCTTGGATGAGGTGAACATGAATAAGGAAAACCGATCCTCACCCCTATAGCTCGTGTTAAAGTTCAATGATCTTGTAAATACTGAAATAAAAACGTTGTCGCATACTTGATACATTTAGAACACTAATTTGTTTGAAAGTACGACTTGATATTGAGTACGGAAAATTTTCTATTTTTAAAATTATGTAAATACGTTTCTAAATTATATGTTTGAATTCTTATATTAGCATAAACTTATGTTTTAACTAGCGCTCTAAAGCTAACAGAATCGCAGAAACTATTTCATGCACCTTCGGTTAATTGTATGCTAACAGTTTCTGGCAACTGTAACTGATGTTTGTGTGCTTGTCGGCAGATGGGTGTGCGAGCTGCGGCAGTACTCTACCTGCTGTGCCACTGCGTCGCCTGTATGACGGATGACAGTTGGGGTGCCACCCTCAGTCCCCAGGAGGACCACTCGTGGGGAGTCGCCCTTCCTCCCGGAGAGGTGAGCATCTAACCTTCCCTCACCTTGTTTTACTATCGTTCTCTCTCAGATCACTTTCAAACTAGTCTTCTCAATCACTCCCGGTCCAATACACAACACTTTACACATTTCCTTATTACAGCAATTATGGCCGTGGATTATGATAACTATTTGTTAGCTTTTTTGTGTGGTTAAAATAACATTTTTCATAATTTTTGCAATCCAGGCTGTATCTGTTACCATAAAGTAACCTCTGTAACTCGTAGAGAGACAAGTCTTTAAGCTCCATTTAAAATGATTTAAAATTTTTCAAATGCTTCATTTTGGTCTGATCGAAACGTAAGTTACATGCGATATTGAATATGAGAACATTCAATATTAATGCAATTGGGTATTTTGTACATTAAAATGGGAATGGACGCAGCAAGGGTCGGTTTTAAGGAACCATTCCGGGGTCCACTTGGAGTGCTTTCTGAAAAACCTGGAATACTGAAATCAGGATGGCCAAACTTGAAACAAAACCCAGATCAATTAGAATGCGAGTAGAATACTTCAGCTTGCTCGATATATACCACCTATATGACGTATCAGTGAAGCGGCATGTAAGAATCATAAACAAATTTCAATTATATTTTACTTGTTTACTCTTTCTTGTACATTTGTTCTAAATTAAGTAGCGAAGGAAGAAATAAAACATGCATAACCTTTCCTTGTTACGCTACCGTTTTCGTTTTAAAACGTTGGGGTAACAAGTACTTACGTCATCTTAATATATAAAACTAAGTGTCCTGACACACTCACTCACTCATCAATGCACAGCCCAAATCGCTGGACCTAAAACCATGAAATTTTGAGGTAAGCTTTCACTTGGCCCGTAGGCATCCACTAAGAAAGAATTTTTCGAAATTCGATAGTTAAGGGGGTGAAGAGGGGTGAAATATGTTTTAAAATAATCCTTGATATCTCATTAACCGGGAATGCTATCATAAAATTTTTGACTTCATAATATTGCCCAAAGAAATGCATATTCACACATTTTTCGATTTTGCGAAATTCGAAAATTAAGAGGGTGAAAAGTCGTAAAATGTGTTTTTCATTAATCCGTGATTTCTCCTAAACTGTTTCAGATAGTGAGGTTTTTTTTTTAAATGATGCTTAAGTAAATATCTAAAAAGTATTTTTACAGTTTTTTCAAAATTCGTCCTTGAAAGCTGTTAAAAAAATAAAAATATAATGTAATTTCAAATAATAATCTGTACCGCTTATACCCGCTGAGATATCGAGATGCTTTTTTTGATAAGAATGAAGCTTATGTAAATATCTACAAATAAAATTCATGTTTTATGAAATTCGAAAATTAAGGACGTGAAAAGCAGTAAAATGTTACAGTCTCCCGAAAAAAGTGAATGATCACGGTGAAATAATTCAACAGTTGTTTCTTTTTGCCAACCTACTCATGACTGTAGCCACTACATACGAAAGGTACTGTATAACGTTTATGGTGTGGAAGAGGTGGAGTTACGGGTTCGTATTCCGTGCAAGACTTTGTGATAAGAATTACTATGACATCATACGAGCATATTGCGCCCGCTCTTTACACTGAACTAAGAGCCAGTTAATTATAGTTCACTGTTATTGAGTACGCTAGCTGTTAAATGCCTACATAACATATTTTATCCAGAGTTACTGTTTACATTACGTAATTTCACACGGGCAACGCCGCAGCCGGCCGGCTAGTTTACATATAAGTTATTATTATAATTTAGAATGTGACGGTTATTGTTTGAATTCACTGCAGTTCATACTCACTTCGATATGCATCTGAGAGACTAATGAGTTTTACTGAACGTTTCAGGGAAGATTTGTATGATGTTATTGTTTCACGTAACGAATTTATTTATGTAATTGAAGGATGTATTACGACATGGATTGTTTTTTACTTACGGCGCAATGTAGAAGTTATAACTGACCTACGCTATATTTTCGAAAGGACTAACTTTTGTGTTTGGTATGAAGAAAGCGAAGTTTATACCAAACTATGATTTTAAAGTTTAGAGCATATTACGCATGTTATATGTATGTGTGTACTGTTTGTGTCTCAGACATTTTGAGCAATGCTTACTGATATTGATCTAAGGAACATAATTATGCAAAAATAACTCAGAAGTAGCGTGATATGTTCGCCTGCAACAGAGGATAATTCCGAACTCATTGCGCTTAAAATTTATTTGATCAGAAGGCTATAACGAAAAAAAGTTTTCCTTAAGGGCAGTTGCATAACCGCGATGGGTAGAGCCAGTGATTTTTGGTGGAAAGAATTTTGCAACAACTAGTTTCAATACATTATGTGTACACCTGCAACTCTGGTCCGTGGTTATTGGCAGAATATAATAGGGCAGAGGTTTGATTCATTTGACTGTACCAACCAGAACAATGTTACCGCGACACCACACGTCTGTGATTTGCGGGTAGAACCCAGACGCTGAGAGTTAAAAAAAAAACAACCAATCATTGGCAATGAAGCAGAGAAACAGGTGTTCACATAAGGCATTGAAACAAATTGTTGCAGAATTATTTTCACCAAAAATCACTGGCTCTAGCGATGGGGCAACCTTGCGAGTTTTAATTGCGCTTCGAGCAATCTAACGACAATGTCTTTCCCTGATTCGTGGGTATGTAGGAAAAACCAGCGAAGCAGGAGAGGTCTTTGATATTGGAGGGTTCAGCGTGCAATTGAAACAATCCTTCGTGGTATGAGTGTCACATCGAAGACCGAGGCCTTCTACTGCTGAAGATGGTGGCAGTTATCTTGATTTTCGGAAAAATAACTTAACCCCATTCCTCACCTCTTCAAAAAAGCATGTTTGTTGCAGCCGTTGATATGACGTCATTGGACTCTATAACACTGAAAAAATTTATTTTCAACAATTTTAAAAATGTGCTTAAATACAGTCTATGTATATACGATGGCGTGAGGTAGTGTGGAGTGTGGAGCACGAGTGACAAAAGTTTCGCCCCAGGTTGCATCGAAATATTGATAATAAATTTACTGTAGTTCTCGAGCGGTGACACCGTTGCTGTCCTTATCTGAGCAGAGTGCTAAGCCTCATCCATATGGTCGGTGGTATTTACAGCACGCTCAACAGAGTGTAGCAGCAGGAAACTGGTCTGAACAACTCTAGCCGCTTACATGAGTCCGTCCAGCTAATGACTGAGGAGCCTTGAACATCAGAGTTGAAACTCGCTACATGAGGAGAACGCTAGCACGGGTTGTGTTTCCATTCAGCGCAATGGAAATATTTGTGTGTGTGTGTGTGTGTGTGTGTGTGTGTGTGTGTGTGTGTGGTAGTGCATGGAATTAAATTTATGATATTTGGTAGTTTTTTATAAACACTGATGTTAAAAAAAATCTGTTAATGCAGAGTAAATCCTAGAGCATTCGCGATCGTAGTACTTCGTCTAAGAGTAATATAGGTACTTGATGATTTTATTTTTTTTTTTTCAAATACAGACCGAAATTTTCCTATTCCTAGTTATATTAAAGTCTAGTGCCAATCTTTTCCCATGATAAATCGTTGTCCATAACAACACAATGTTCGGTATTCTCAGACAATTAGGTGTTTGTAACTAACATGTTAGCAGCCATTATTTTAAACTATTAACTATGTCAGATAAGGAAGTGTTAAAGTCGATGTTGCTCTAGTCTCTTAAGTATAAGTTTGTTTGATTTAGACATTTCTCTCTTAAGAAGAGCGTCTGTAAAAAGGAATGTACACACCCTCTTTCTCCAGGAATTAAAGATGTTTCAAAGTTCTATATAGTGGAGCTGTCAGACGTCTTTCTCTGAATATGTACTGTACAGCACAATCAGGGTAACTTAAACTGTATAAATTGAAACATTGGAACATCGCTCCAACGTGCTGTGTATAACACCGAAGGTTTTGCTCGATGTTGGTAGGCACCCCTGATTATCGCGAAAAGATATTTGCCCCAACTCGTTTCAGCGACTTGCGTGCACATCAGCAGCTCTTCTTCATTGCTATTGGCAGACTGTCTTTGTGGAAAGACGTTTCTCATTTGACTGCCAGTCAGAATATGGTTGGTGCGATACCGCACGTCTGTGATTCGCAAGACACGTAACAGTTAAAAACAGCCAATCACTGACCACGAAGCAGAGATTCAGACGTGTACGTGAGGTACTGACACAAACTGGTGCAGAAATATTTTCACCAAGAATAGGTGTCCCTAGATATTGACCACCGTTTATTGAAGCACTGTTTCTACAGGCCCAGCTAGAAGTGTATATTTTTAGCTGGATTTGTTTGTATGG
>PNEQ01020927.1:137699-157685 GCA_003012365.1 Medauroidea extradentata
TTATTTCGTCTCATCGTTTGTGTTGTCTGTCGTTTTTTCTGTTTGTGTCCGACATCTTTGTGTTTTGTTTAGTCTCATAGTTGTGTCGTTTGCTGTAATTCTGTTTGTGTTTTTGTTTCGTCTCATCGTTGTGTCGCATGTCAACCTAGGTTTTTTCTGTTTGTTTCCTTGTTTTATCTGACCAGATTCCAGTTTTGGATTTTCATGTTGTGTATGTATCCTGATGACTAAAGCATACTCTGCTTATTTATGTTTTCTTGTCTTATTTTTACTTATAGTTTTCTTGTGACAGTCATTAATTTCGCAATGGAGTATGTCCATACAAACAAATCCAGTCATGCACTCCCATTGCACAGTTCTTTCAAAGATCATGTATATTTTTAACACTGAGCTCTTGTGATTTGTCCCAAAACTTCTACATGTTCCACAAACTGTATCACCCAAAATATTAGAATAAAGATACTACAGTTAACTGGAGACTATGTTCACTTTCTTAAACATATTCGCGATTTTATACTGCATCTATGTGTCGATAAAGACTAAATAATTTCGCGTGTTCAGCGACCGGCAGTCTGAACTCCATAGTTTTTTTTTACTTCAGATAATTGTTCATTAGTGGTTGTATATCTGACAACATAACGTAGGATTATGTAATTTTTTTGCAGCGCTGCACTGAAAGAAAAGTATTGATGCAGGTACCATACTTCTGTTAAAATAGGGACAACACTCCAGTTTGGTTGTCGTTACTATCTACATTGTTCCTACAACAATTTGTTTTGTAGAAGTGACAATCTGTTGTGTGAAAGGAAGATGCTCTTTACACTATCTACAGAACATATTGTTATAGGAACCATCCAGATAATACTCACAACCTAACTGGACTGTTGTCCTTATTTTAACAGAAGTATGGTAACTACAACAATCCTTTTCTTTCAGTGTGATATTAGTTCGAGATTTATAAATGGCGGAATTCACAAACCCAGGCCCAGTTGCAAAAATAACTCATATGTACGTACACGAGTTCGAAATCTCTTAACATCTTTTGAAATGAATTTCCAAAAAGTGAAGGTCTCTAGATTATAGTTCTTAGCCGCAAGGTCATTGGTCGGGAATCGCGAGTGGTGAGCGTATTTTAACAGGCCTGAGGATCGCGACTCAACTACCGGACCAAACATCGCCCCAGCCACGTTAAAGTTTGTACAGTGCAGTTACACATCAGCAGGTGCCACATAGTGGGCTGCGTGGAAGAACCGCGGGGGGAGGCGAGTACAATGGTTCGGGGGACATAAATAATTAATCATGTGTTTATTTTGTTCTGTGATGTGAAAGCAGTAGTAATTTGCATTAAGTATTGAGTGAACCGCCTAATTACATCGACGGGCGTTGACAATGTTCTCGTGAACGTGTTTGGTCAGTTCGTTGACACTACAACTACGAACTCACCACGACACGACACGCAATAATAATTGGTTAGTATACTATTAATAATGACAAGTTATGGTTACGTGTCAAAGCAAATGCGATGTATAAAAAACAACGAAAATACGTTCTTTCGTGAACCACTCAAAACGTCAGTATTGAAAGAAATATTCATGTGGTAATGAATTACAAATGTTAATTCTAGGGTGTCATGTGAATTCACGCTTATACAGAAAATACATATTTTTAAATAATACACTTAAATTAAAAAAAAAAACACATTGGTTTGTAAACTACGTTGCGTAAGGGTTTGAGGGAGCCAAAAAATGGTAAATGTTTGCGTCTCCGCGAGGAAATATAAAAAGTTATAATTTATTTATGATGTAAGTTTCGTTTGTTAATTTTTGTAGCTTTCTATTATTTCGCACAATACAAAGTACACAAATTTATAATTTCCCTAAATGTAAACCTGTTCATTATATTCTGTAGTACGTCACTGAATTTCATTTAACCAAAAACTTTCATATTTCAATTCTCCAAGCAATATTAAATACCAGAAATTAGGCAGTGTTCTTAATGATAAATAAATTAAAGAACAACATATTATTTTAACACTTCTGTAATCCTGGATACATCCAGCCTTTCATCAAGGTACTCACATCCATATGCTCGGCATTCGTAAGAGCTGCATATTTGTTCATTTTACGTGCAGAACTAACGCTAATCGTGTAAACGTCTCTTTATACCGGACATCATGACTATCTGGTGTAAATTTGTATTTGGTGGTAGTGGTTATTGGAAAACGCCTTACTACACGAGGAATATAAAACGTATAGCTAGGGAAAGCTAACAATAGTAATAATCTGAATACTATCGTGCAAGATTTTTATTAGGAAGTGAAGTGAATGGATACTGACGTCATAAAATTATTTTATTTTGCAAAGTGCACTACAGTCAAATTAAAATGGAAATAGTATCGGTTGTGTAAGCTATTTGAAAAGCCATTAAAGAAAGTCGTTCTACAATTCACATTAAAATCTGTATGATGATATTGATCAGGCGCGAAAGTTCATACATCAGCAAAATGTCAACTATACTGAAAAATAAATAATAGCGTGATTGAGTATCTGTACTACACGGTCCATGACATTTCCTGCAAGATCACCTTTTACCAGGCATTTTATTTAGACCCGAGACTTCCACTTGTCAGCATTTTTCTCCCAACTTCGTAACGCTTCAAGGACTGCACATATTTTCTGATTCGTGGCGACTGGGACTGATTGGATGTTTTAAGCTATCAATAGAGATGATGGTTTATCGCGGGAAAACTTGACTATTTGCTAGACTTCAACATACGCTCAGCTTATGAAAAGATAACTGGCTTTCGCTTGTACGTGGAGCTGTTGCCCCAATTTGACTAAGCCAATAAGAATCCTGCTATTGTAATATTTGATGCCTGTTATTGGTCTGCAGACAGCTACGGTGTGTTAGTGGTTTCAAGGCTATGTTGGTGCAGAAAAATTTCGCGATATACCATCATCTCTAGCTATCAACGTCTTTTGGTTCAACCCGTAAACCACAGACGTGCGGTGTCGCAGTGACCCTGTTCTGACTGACACAGTCAAACGTGACACGCCTTTAAACAAACACAAACTGCCAATATCCACGAACTAAAACCACAGGTGTGGTGCAAAAATAGTTTCGCTTCACTCGAGTATAAGGTTCACTCGTAAATGTCCAAAATGTCTAATCGGTCTTTGATAAGTGTGTACCAGTGAATTACTTTTCCAAGGATTGAAACAGAATCCATCCTTTGTATATTTCATTCTTTTTTTTTTCCAAGTTGTGAAATTATGATACTGTGACGTTGACAGCATAACTTGTGATTAATGCAATGTTTTAACCATTACGAGGACGAGAGATTCGGCAAAACCATTCGCTAGCGAAACGAGTCGCGGTGAATCAGTTATCGAAAAGTAATACATTTCTTTAAATTCATTTTTCACTATTCAATTTTGTTCGTTCGATCAAACAAAAAACTAAAGTGATGACATGTGCATAATTTTGTAATAAACTCTATTTGCCATGCAAGAATGACATCTGAAGCATGTAATTTCTTGGAGCGAAAATAGAATGTCTTTTTTATATAAAAAGATTATTGAAGTTCAGCTAGCTACGTGTAATATATAGAATAATTATGCGCATGACGCCTGTGTACAGTAAACTGTATTTAAATAAAACGTAATCAGGTAATTATGTGTTGACCGGTAAACAAAGAAATATTTTGTTTACGAAACCAGCGACAAAGTGTTCTCTATTCATCAACGTGTACTACAGTAGCGACAATGGAGCACTTGTTGGCTTGAGCGAAGACTAAGATGTGATTATCCCGAACTGTAGAACAAGCGCTAGAAGACCAGGCTCCAGTTCGACGAAGCAATCACTAGCTCTCGTCGCTCTCCGTCCTATGCGCCTTGGATCACTCTCCAAACAAAGGGAGACGTCTACCATCGGCTCCATTACCAGACCTAATCTCATTCAGCCAAGGGAGCAGAGAAACGTGGAGAGAATCAATTATTGTATTCCTTGCTTACACAAACCTCTTGTAATTTATACCCTTTTGTTTTTAGTTAAACACAGATAAAACTTAATATTTTAAAACGTTAGAAATACTGAATAGCGTTACATTTGTGATCAGTTATAATTAGGGAAAGGAAACATGTCTCGAGTTCAATGATTTACGTGTCAGAATCTATTGTCCTTTACGTAATCAAGCCCCGTCTATTCGTTGCACTGTCTCTTGTTCCAGTGAGTAATATCTACCTGAAAAATGGTCGGTGCACGTTTCTGCACACGACAATGTATTTTAACAAGTAGGTCATTTAACTAGCGAAATATTCCTTCCCAAGTTATAATTTGCTATTGCTGCTGACGTAAACTTTGGGAACTAAATAAGTACTTGGTGGTGCTGTATAGAACGTCTAATTGAAAATTTAATTATATATATATATATATATATATATATATATATATATATATATATATGCAAATAATAGATGTTGCATATCTCCCAATGAACTGTTTATTTAACTCGTACAGTTTTCATAATTAAAAGTCGATCACAATTTCACCATTCACGTAACTGACATAATTAAAAAACATGACGTGAGTTAAAAAATATAATTTAAATAAAACAAAATATGGACAGCCTCATTGTCCATGTTTATACGAGTTGCTTTCTTTATTTACCTAATAAACTAATTAAAGCGGCGTATTTTTGTTGGTATCATTATTTTAACTTCTTATTTATATGGGTGTGAAGAAGTCTGTATAACCATAAAATCGTGTACAGACATAATATTATTATTACTATCATTATCAACATCATTACCGTTCTTCCCCAGTAGGTAATAGATTAAAGTTGAATCTTGATGTTTCATTTTTTTAATTAGAAATTTATTTCTAATCTTTTTATGCATACACGGTGTGTGCGGCTTTTCGTTCTTCTGACCTTCGTTTTTCTGCAGTTCTCCGGGCACTGGGCTAGCATAAGTAATAAATAAATATATATATCGAGTGTGTGTGTGTATGAGTGAGTGAGGGTGACATAAAATTATTTTTTTGCAGGAAATGTTGCTATCACAACCAACAAAACTGAAACTATAATTGGCAAAATAATTATATTACAAATTATTGAACAATATAATTTATATTCCACATAAAAACTGCAGCCACATACGGGAAATGTTGACGTTGCCGTTGTTCGGCGAGTTTTCTCGCCGTACATACACCTGCTACCTCTCTCCTATTCTAAAGTTACACCGGTGTTGTATTGCCACAAGAACGAGCAACAAAACAGCACATACACCAGGCTACGGTCGTAGAAGTACAGGTCCGGACACTTGCCTATCTACCAATGTATTTTACTTGACCCCGTTGTTGTTTGGCTGCAGTTCATCAAGTTACCGAGAGTGCTGTACGTCTTTAGCGCTGCAATCAGAGAGGTCGGGCTCAAACTCCGCCCACTTTTTTCCTGTGTTTACATTATAAAGTAAGTAAAGATTGCTGGAGCCATGCTTTAGGATTGGGAGCGAAGGAAGAGTTTCATAAACTGAAAAAAAAGTTTTAATAAATTGTTTATCTTTGTGAGAGAGATGTGGGCGGAGTTTGAGCCCGACCGCCCTGACTGCAGCGCCAATAAAGCACAACACTCTCGGTAACTTGGTGCACTGCAGCCAAACAACAAGGGTGTCAAGTTTCCAGGCGAGTGTCTAGACCTGTTCTTCTACGACCGTGGTCCAGGCATTCTTCTGGTGCTGCCCGTCTACTCGCCTCCGTGCCACCATTTACAGGTCTTTCTCCTTCCTTAATTCTTTCCAATTATTGATTATACGAAGTAGGGTACTTTTACCCAAGCACGGAACCAAAACGACACAGTACTCACTAATATGATGAATTCAACACGTGTGTACGTTACAAATATATTTGACTGTACTGTGGCTGTAAATGGGCCAATACAGTAACTTACTTGACTTTTATAAACCCCGAATTAATAAACCTATTCCTGCTCGTAATACGCAGAAGAGTCCTCCACAAGACACGACCACCTTCCTTCCCCCGTCATATAGCTATAGGTACCTCTTTCTCGGCCGGCGCGCCGGTGGAAGGTGTCCATATACGCCTGGTCCACACAATCCAGCGTAGCCATCCGCTGCACTCATTTCTGCCTCGGTTCCTGCAGTAGCTAGAGCACTTTTCGTATACCAAGGGTTCGATTTCTGACGGATTCGTTCCCCGGATTTTCACACGTGGGAATCGTGACGGACGATGCCGCTGTGCTGGTCAGCGTGTTTTTACGGAGGCCCCCCGTTCCCCCCTTCATTCTGGCGCTGCACAATACTCTTTAAATGTCACCCCTCACCTCACAGCTAAGTGCTGACCTACATATCTTTACTCACTCGTTTCTACCTAATGTAGTGCGGAGAGGAAATAAGGGAGGAGGATGCAACCACACACTCCTCGCCGAGCCAGCTGCAGGGCACGCCGTCGATATTCTCCAAAGCTCCTTACATGGCGAACACTGTCACAGTATATATCCTTATTACCACCTATTATTTCGTAGCACGGAAATCATCTAAAATCATCACTTCGTTGGCTCGAGCGGCAGACGGTATGCTTTAAAAACTATTCTTCAAAAACTAGTATTCAAAATATTATTCGTAACACTCCAGTACAAATAGTGTATTCTTACAGTCCACGAAAACACATGAAAAATATTTTTTCTGTGTCTTTATGTATAGTCATTCAGATACCATATTTTAAAGAATAAAAAAAAATGTACAATTGTGGCCTCAGATACGGGCACGGGCACAGCACGGTCTACATCAATTTTAATTGTCATATTTTTATTTATTTTTTTGTACCAGATATATTATTTTTATTTTATACATAAAGAGTGACTAAATTTTGTTCTAACGAAAGTTTTTCGTCTATCATTGTTTTTGCGTAATAACTCGTAAATACCAACATTTGCATTTTACGGTTTTATGCGCGCCACTTCAACCAACAGACATACCAAATTGAAAAATTTACAGTGAATAACGATATTGTAGGATATAAGGTCTCCTATAAAAAATTGCAACTTTAAAATTTCTTGAACTATTTTCACCAATATTTTTAATATTAAAGTAGTTTATTTATTTTTAATTTATTTTTTCCTTGTTTTTATTCAGGAGATCTTGTACTCTCTAATATCGTTATTCACTGTAAACATTTTTACAGTTTGGTATTTCAGTTGGTTTTAGTGGCGCACATAAAACCGTAAAATCAAAATTTTGTCGTTTACGAGTCATTACGCAAAAATATGAGAGATAAAACGACTTCGTAAGAGCAAATAATAGCCACAATTTATGTCTAAAATAATAAAATAATATCTGGTACAGTAAAAATTAAAATATGACGTTGAAAATTGCAGTAGACCGAGCCCTTAACGTATGAGTGCGGTAATTAAAAATACTATGTGATTATTACTTCTACTGCAACGTTAATATTAAAAATGTATGTAAAGATTCATATACCTAAAACAAAACAGTAGGCCTACCTGAAATGTGCTCAACTTTGTTTGCAAACAGACTATAACTTTCTGTTGTCTTTTGTAAGAAAATAAATTTTGTGATAACAGTTTACTATGTATAAAATATTAATATGCAATCCTCCATAAGGAAATGACGTTTTAAGGGAAACTTCTATGGCAGAAGGCTGTTGGTTGGCCTTTTTGTGGACAGCATGGTCAATAAAAATTAGAAACATTCTCTTTAGTTTCACGCAGAGTGCGAGCTGTGGGTAAACTGGAAGTACCGTGATGACATGTAATGACTCTTGAAGCACTCTCAACGTTAGCGAGGCGTGCGTTTGAGTTGGCAGTTGGCGACACTGGATATAATATCCTGGTTTTCGGTTGGCTGAGGAGGAAACTTGTGTTAGCCTACACAGCGTGTTGTGATGTAATCTGATAACAAGGATGGCCATTAATTTGGATTATTTCTGTGCGGTCCTCGTTAGCCGGTGACGACCATAAGCCGCATCCACAAATATATCTATGCCATTAAATGCTTTGAAGTTCAGTATTGTGTAGAACGCCCATAAATCTGGGCATGCTATTTTATAGAGAAGGAATTGTTTAGTTTTTAAACACACTGTGATTACAATTTAATTAATGTGAATGCTAGTCAACGTCTGAACTGAAAGTCTAAATGTGTATCTAAATATTTAATTATTTGCATTCCCTTGTATTTTTCTTGTAAATGTATATTGGCTTACGTAGAATGTTGCAGGAGTGTTTGTTAGTACTTTTGGAAAACTGTTTTCACTTCCAGAAGAGAAGATAATTGTATTATGTTCATAAGTGTGAAAAAGTACAGTTTGTGTACTTTATATAACATGACACATAGTGCAGAGAGTTAGATGGATCGTGTTTGTGTGGAATACTACATCGCACAATTCGTACCGATGGTATTCCACAGGAACATGATTCAGTCGCGCGCTATGCACTGTACGTAATGTGATGTACAGTAACGAAACGTTGTGTTTTATACCAATGTTTAGTTTCCTACCTACCTGCGCTGAAAATGCTTTGCAGCGTGTTGCGATTAATCATTTTTTGAGGAAACTATTCAACGCGCTTTACACGTGTGTGTCTACGAAAATAACGCACACTTCAAAAAACGCTTCTATAAGTTTAAAAATTAGTATAGCTTATTAGAAATATGACTTTTAGGCCCCTCAAAATGGCTAAAAACGGCCTTTTCAGACTGCCGTATCTAGAAATATATCGGCCGGATTCGAAAAACGCCATGATAGAAACATGCGTTAGACCTTAAACGATAGTTTCCACAAATAAAATGACATGGTCACCGCTTAAAGTCCCATAAGAAAATGACTAATAGTAAAGGTCCGCACGCCAGTTGCGTGGAGGCGCGTAGAGACGATATTGCGTTACATACGCCGGCTGACGACGCCCTTAGCGCGTTATCTATTTTGAGCCCCACACACACTAACGTAGCCTCCCTGGATAAGAACCTTAATATTACATATTTTGGTTTCTGTCGATGTGAGGATTGTTCTCGCAAAATATATTAACATGCAATTTAAAAATACCCTTCTATATAAGTCAAGCAGGATTAAGTGAGCACTAAAGATTTAACCATTGAAAAAAATTAATAGTCATTACTGCATATAAATCAACATTAACAATACTGCCCCGCTTAGGAAGAAGGCAGTAACTACAGAAAGAATATAAATTGAGTTTTTTGAATCGTTGGATTCGTCTTGAAATTATGCATCGTTTAAACACAAAAAAAAAAAAAAGCAGTAAAATAAATTGTACGTAGGAGTTATAGGGAGAAAACCCTTACTGTCTTTGTAGTTTTTCCAAGTTCAACAATGACAGAAGGCAGTAAGTGCATATTCCTCGTATAAAAAGCAATAACTGCAATGGTACTGCTTTCTTAATTTGTAATATGATGGTGGTATTCTACGTACTACTATAAACATGCAGTTACTTTGAGTCCATTTATATTTATTTATTCAATAATGGGAACATTCATTGTTTTAAAAAACATTTTTTTAAAAGTTGTTTTAAGTAAATAAGAAAAGTTTTTTCTTTCTTTTTTTTTTTTTCAGAAATGGATTTTAAGAACATGTTTGCAGTATAATAACATATTTGCAAACCTATTTGGAATAGATTAATGGACGGGATTGAGAGATATATTTAGTTTATTTTTTCTCAATTGTTTTGTTGAACTGAAATCGATGTAAACGTTTTTAAACCAAACTTTATAGATTACTATCGACTGCACACTTTATCTTATACACACAAACATTAAGTGGCGTGTCCAGGAAAGTTTTACATTTCCCGTCATAAGCCGTTACACGCGGAAAGATACTAATTTTCTGAAAATATATATTTAGCAGGGCTTTTCTGAGAGCTCACTTTATTCCGAACCGCATATACCTTGCTTTTATGAAACCCAAGATCCGGGTGTCTATAGGTATGTTTTTTGCCGTTCTTCAATAAATATCATTCTTCCAGAGCAGTTATTTACGAAGATACGGGTGTACACGCCAACACTGACTTTACAGACGAAGTCTTACTAGCAACTTCTCTTAAGGTTGTTCAAGTGGGGAAAAATTACAATTTTATATTTGTATGAAACAGTGTTAGTTTTATACACATTACTTGAGAGAACATATACTTCTAACGAAAAAAAAAAATAGCTCAGCTAGTTTTCCCGTAATGGTAGTTCAAAGTCAAAATTTGCGTATTTTTATTTCATACAAAACTTGAAAACCAGTTAACATAATGGAATGGAAAAAATCATATCAAAACTACGTGTCACTGTCTATGGCTTGTATCATATAAAACACATTACTAAAAAATTTTATGTTTAATTAAAATTTTCAAAATTTTAACTTTTTTTGGTTACATTTAGAAATTTATTTTAAACACAAAAATAATTTATATTGGGTTTTTATATGCTTCAAGCCGTAGTCCGTGCCATGCAGTTTTGATGTGATTTTTTCCATTTCATTATATTTACTGGTTTTCCAGTTTTGTATGAAGTAAAAGTATGCAAATTTTGACTTTGAAGTGCAATTACGAGAAAACTGGCTGAGCTAATTTTTTTTTTCATTAAAGGTAAATGTACTCTTAAGTAATGTCTACAAAACTAACATTATTTCTTACAAATATAAAATTATGATTTTCCCCCACTTGAACAACCTTAAGCACGCTCTGCACCGAAAAATTCGTAATTTTATAATCGTACCAAACACTGCCCATCTCTTACACTTTACACCAATATTAATTTCTGACAAATAAAATTTTTATTCGGTTCCATAGTTTTCTTACAAGCGCATGTCACTGTAGCTTTTTTTCTACTATGTTCGCTGCTTATCCAAAGTAAAAAATATTGAAACAATACTAATGAAATAATTTAGAGTGGAAGTACGTGTATTAAGCTACGGAATGACACTCTTGAAATTCTACGTAAAAATTAATTTTAAAATACGCGTACTCAAAGATATGCGCAAATTTAGGTGCATTCGTGATTTTTTTAAACACAAACAATTGCTACTTGAAATTACAAAGGTGCCATTGTGTTAGCACATTAATTTCCAGTCTAAATGATTATATGTTCATACAGTAGGAATAGTTTGTACTTTGGTAGTAGCTAAAATAGTCAAATCACTAGTTTGGACATGCGTTTGTATGTAAAGTATGGAACCGAAAAATATTTAATTGCAGGAAGTAACTATTAATGTAATGCGTACCAGTTAGTGTTTGATACAGTTACCTACTTGGTAGCCTTGGCACGGGCAAATAATAGGAATTCCCGTGTCCAATTGTATTCTGTGGGGGTCAGTCACCTTTTACGACATCGACTTCGAACAAAAACCATTGTACGCGTTGAGAAGAAAAATAGTATTGCTACAGCAATAAACATACGGGAAAGTTTTTTTAAGTAATATTTTTTGAGTTTTTTTGTACGATAATACTTATTTGTTCCTTGTTTTCAGGCTAGTTAAAAAAACAGCCTAAAATATCGTATGGTAATGTGAGTGGCACCGAGTTTAACGTAGAAGTTAGTTATAGCATGCATATATGATCGACAAGTATTACTCTCCACCTAATATAATTTGGGACCTGAATTCGAAACCATGCTAACTACAAAATTTAAAAATAACAATAAAAAGTAACATATTTTCGTGTGATTTTATATATGTCTTAAATATGTTACTAATTAAAGTTCAATATTTTTACTCACATTACTATCGTACTTCTGATAGAAATGACTGCAGACAGTAAAAAATTTTTTTCTTCAAATTCTTAAATTTTGGATTCAGGTCCCTAATTTAACATGCAGACCTCTCACCAGCACTCCGGTGGCCATCTGCCTAGGTCGCCGAGCGCTGTGCAGAGCTTAGGTTGTTACACGATTATTCGAAAACTGTTCATCGTGCGAAAATTATGCCTACTTAGGAATGTCGTTTAAAGAGCGTTACACCTGTATTTACCCATTTCAGGTCCACCAACTATCTCTAAAGTTTACTATTACAAAGCTGAAAATGTGTGTTTATGTGTTACATATAGGTATGAAAATCTTGACGCAGAATCTTTTATAAAGTATTGCCATGTACGGTACGCCTTTACGAAAAATATTACGTCGTAAAATTGTAGGATCACTATTGAATGTGTCACAGAGGCTTGTTGTAGGTGAGAAGACTGCACGCTAGATCAGTGACTTGCGCTTAGAGTCTAGGGAGAGACGTGATGGGCATGTTGTGTCGTCCTTACCGCTTCCACACATCTAGGACTCGAAGGCGCAAAACACAGGATGATTTATAACGATCATTCGCTTCCGCCTGTCATCCGTCCGCCAATTTTTTTGCCCGTTACGTACCTCAGAGTACTAGCGATTTACAATACCGCGTCATCCATTCGTGGTTATTCCTTTAATTTGAAATACTACCAATGTACAAACAGAGATCTTCCGTGGGATATAACAATTTTCTCACACACATGATTTATTTTTACAGGTTTGCAATCAATCTATAGCTGCTAAAATTGAAACCATCTTTCTTCACCACAAATAAATTTTGCGAGCATTATGATTTACTCATTTAATTATTGATGGTGTCATGTAAGTATTATGCAAATAATAATTTCTGTTAGTGTTTTAATTTTTCATGAATGCCAGAATTATCTCTACCGTGTTTTAAAATTGAATTTACAGCAACATATAACCAATTAAAAAATATATTACAGCCTTCTTAAAAAATAAAAACGTTAAAACGATCGTCGCCGTCTTTAGAAGGCTGTAATTTAGCCCGTCCGTCCGAAAAAAGTTAAGGCTTGGCAAGCTTTTGACTGACGAATGGATATAATTATTCCAGACTCCTGATTGACTGGAAGTCACGTGATGGACGGACGGATGACGGACGGACGGACGGGCGCGACGGATCGTTGTAAATCCCCTTACGTTTACTGGCACGGGTGTTATAAGCTGCGGTACTGTCAAACAGTCATGTGGGAGGAACACAGTGGACGTTGGCTGACAAGCCTCCTCAGACATCCTCCCCCAACCAGTAGTCACGCCATCGTAGTGTAACACGCCATGCCACCCCGCCTGCACGACTACGCGACCCATTTATAAAACAAGTTCTCAGTGTCCTGCGGTCAACGAGCACACAGATATACTGTTGCAAGTCACCGCTATAAACGCGGAATCTCGTTACAGTCATTTGTTTGTTTGCCGAAGCAAGCCCAAGGGCGTTATACGTCACTGCAAACGTTTAAGTACTAAAAGCGTTCCGACTAATGTAACGCAAATGTGAAAATGTAAAACAATCTTTCACTGCTTTACAGACGTAGTATGTAAGCTGTAAATGGTGTTTTATGTAATATACATGCTGTAAATATATTTTTGTGTATGATATTATTTATTGAAATTTCAGTAATTTTTTCATCCTTGCAAACAGAAAAATAACTGTATTTATTTCAATGAATACTAAGAAATGTTTTATATATACCAGAGTTATTACAATAATGCCCCATTTTGACTGTTAATTACGTCATGATTGGACGCTGTTATGCATCGATAGGCTATGCGCTGGTTGTTAGTTAGATATTACATGTCTTCCTGTTTTGAAACGGTCTTATAAAGAGTACTATACTCTTTTATCTCTAATATACTTCTTGTAAGACTGTTTCAAATAAGGAAATCGTACAGCATGTTTTACTGGTAACTAAACTTGCCGCGTGCTATTGATGCATAACACCGTCAATTGTTTCTTTATCTCTTACACCTGGCATCACTACTCTGTACGCCTTCGCATTATTTCTATTCTATCCGAAATACAGTATCTTCGTAATTCAGTTTAAAGAAGGCATTTTCACAAATTTTGTTTATTTCGGCATTGCATTCTCAAACTGAAAAATCGAACAACTTTAATATCTAAGGGTCGGTTAGTTACATTAGGAAAATTGCGTGTTTCGAGGGCAGGATAAAAATAACTCCACAATTACGTATATTTTATCGGTATATATTTTTTTATTTTAGCACGCTTTTTGCTGTATCAGTTAAAATACTTTTATGCATTAATTTAAAATGTGTCTGTAACAAATCGGTGACTTCAAAAACATCCCAAGACTACACATTTACACAAATAGTATTATCACTGCACGTTCTCATGTAAACTTTGTTTAATTGATTGATGTGAATAGCCACACTTTCTCTTTAGCTGCTGCAATAAAGGCCAGCTGATCACCGTAGCTCTTACACAATTTGTTATTTTTCCTTCTCCGGAACAATCTTTGTTTCTGGATTTAGGTTGCTTTTGAATTCATAGATTCAATTTAAACGATGAGGCAGCTGGTTCCAGTTTTGTGAAATATTGGATAACATCTCTCAAGGGCTTTTAGGTGTGTACAGTAAACCAGCTGCTCTTTCTTCATTACGTGTCTGTGTTGTTGTGTGACAGGGGTGACAGGCTGCGGTAGAAGTGCTAATGAATGACAAGTTCTCCACTGTGTTCAGGCATATGGCGTTCAGCCTAGGTGTCAAAATATCCATTGAAATAGCAGACAGGCACTCTACCTAGGTGCTGAGTGTGTTAATTTTGAGCGTTGATTACTTATAAAAAATTAAGTCGAAATATTTATTTAAATTTGTCCGTAATGTGAACTACAGAGTGGATAGTGTTAGTATGTTAATCGACTTAAATGCTTAAATACTTCAACTATGCAATAAAATACCAGCTTATGTTAAGGAAAGACATTTATAGTAATATAAAAACATTGAGTAACCAATGTGGGTTCGGATGTAATTTAAATGAGTGAAATTATTAAAATCGAATTATAATATTCTTAACGAACGAATTGAAAACACAATGTAGACTTACATTTCCATAAGCTATCATCACGCAAAATAAACACACTTCGTCGTGACTAGCTCATACATTAAATCGCTTGGCAGTGGAGGTCGTTCGCCTGCTGGTGCGGCAACCCGCGGTACAGCAGTGATAGTCGGGTGCGCGGCTGTTGCAGGCGGAGTTTGGCGTGCTGTCGGACGGCGGCTGGCAAACGTGGCCGGACGCTGGCTTGCAGACGGCGGTGGTGCCCGAGGGCTGCCAGTGCTGGAACACCTCGGACGAATACCACCGCGTGGAGCTGGAGTGCCGCTGTACTGGTGACAAGCTCACCGAGGTGCCGAGAACACTGCACCGCCAGCTCAGCTCGCTGTGAGTGGCCCCAGCATGCTCCCTGTAATAGCGACCCTTGCATCATCTCATTTCAGTATCCTCACGTTCACATATGCTGTTATGTTTCATGGTTGTTCAGACATGTCTTTCGTTTGACTACACCAATCACAATAAGGTTATTGTGTCACCATACGTCTGTGATTTGCTAATAAAACCTCAAAGCAAGTGACAGTTAAAACAGCCAATCACAGACCACGAAGCAGCGCTGCAGATGGGCACATAAGACACTGAAACCAAATGGTGAAAAAATCTTTTTGCCACAATGTCGTGGCGCTTAACACAAATTAGATTTTTTTAATGTATATTTCTGAGTAACTCATCTAAGAATAATAGCTGCTGTGTTCGGGATGTATGGTTTACCAGAAATTTGTTTTAGCAACACGCGACGAAAACTATTTTAATATAGAAGACGTTACAAAACTGCATATGGGTATTTTGGGAAACAGTCTTCTGACATAATAAAACTAAAAATGTTATTCGAACATCGGTTCGAAATTGCGCTGTTTCTGTACTACAGTTCACACTACATGACGTACAGTGGAATGTTATCGCGTCTATTATTGGCAGGCTCATACCAGATGAGTAGAGGAACGAGTATTTTGCGTATTAATTCTAGGCCATGTTGAACATCTAGAACGTATACTTCACTCTCACTTCTGTGATTGGACGACAGCTGTATTGATATACCACTGACGACTGCCAGCCAGTAACAAGTAAGGAACTTAATTGTAGGTACAACACGTGCTACCCGCCTGTTCTGTTAGAAGACAATTTATAACGTATTCGAGTTTGGCCAGTTCAATTATACGACTGGGAAGTTCAAGCTGCTGCCAGAAGAATACACGAAATACTCGTGCCTCTACAAATGATTCGTACAAACCATTCATTGGACGCATCACACTGTCCGCTGTAGCATCGAGTTGGACTAGATGTATGCCTTGTGTGCAGCAGTAGGACGTGTGCAGTAAGATGTTGACAATAGAGTAATCTAGCGCTGAGTTAGTTGATGCACATTTCGTATATAACTTGACAAACAGTTGCACAATGTTTGAATCGTGCATAATTATCACAATGATGGTGCCCAGATAGGTGAACATTCGATGCAGCCATTTGCTGTCCAAGTTTTAATACGTTTCTAACAACTTTCAATGCTGTTGCTACAATATTTAATTTAGTAGCGTAGCGTACCACGTATAGAAATGGTGAGATGGCTCAGCCAGCGCCTCATGCACTGTATGTCTTATGTTGTGAACTGTAGCTCAGAAAAATTTTTGGCCTTCACATTTTCTGTTCCTTTGAATGTAATGATTTTCGCCCCAAAATATTGATATTCAACATCAAATATTTATGTAACTGTGGTGGAAACAGTCACCAATAGATTTAAGGTACGTCTGAATAAAATCTGTAACTCATATTAACAAGCTAAAATAATTTTCTGTTTGAATTACTTAGTAAAATTTTAAACAATTAATCACAGATAAATTACAGTAACTTACACACTATCGTTTGTCGCTTAGCCATAATGTAAACGCCAATGCAGCCGCTTATGTGATAATAAAGTTTGTAAACATAGCTGAATGTTCTACCTCTGAAAAAAAAAGTTATAATTCTACAACTATATTGGATATTGCTTAGGCTAGATCAGAAAGACAGAGAGAATTTCCCTCCTTATCTGCTCCACTATGCGGAGAATTAAGACACTTCCATTGACAGTTCGATCTCGGTAGATTATTGCACACGGTGACTAAGGTAGTAGCACCGCGCGAGGTGGTACAAAACACTTTGGACTTGCATACGTGAGAACTCGGATTCGATTACCGGTTCCTGCTATCCTCATTTCGACTTTTCACGGCTTCTAGAAATCGCTCCAGGTGAATGCTAGAATGGTTTCATATCATAGTACATGTCAGACTTCTATCCTAATCCATTATCTTGCGTAAATGTGCGTGTAACCGTCTCTAATGACCTCGCTGTCGACGAGACGTTGAGCCCAATAAAAATTAATTGATTCTCGTGGCATTTTCAAAGAGTGATCACAAGATTACAAACAGTATCCACACAATACAATTATGGTTATCATGTTCTACAAAGATGCAAAGTTCATCAGGCCTAGTTAGGTGCGTTGCATTATTAATTTCCTGTAGCGGGGGAAACACGGTTAGGAAGACATATTTTGCTGGCCAGGCGTGGTGTTGGATGACCAGCTGGAGGGAGGAGTGGGGTTGGTTTATGAGGGTATGTGGTCGTGATGGTGGTTTTGGAAGGCCCGTGTATCGCAAACTGGTGTCACGTGCTTCGGTTAAGATTTTAGACATTATATAAATACTATATCCTATATGTGTGCCTTTTGTTGAACTGTAGCTAGATGAGGTGAGCGTAACCAGTTTAATGTATGCTAGTATTTGCTTATGTGTTGTGCAAGTATTGTGTATGTAACCAGTGTTGTGACATATGCCAGAACATAGAACACATTTACCCTTGTTAAGATAAAACTCTTAGAATATTAATTACTAAACAAGATCAATTGGATAGTAGAGAAATTTATTGACTGAATAGTTAATAGTGCTAGTTATAGTGGTATTGGATGTAAAACTGAAGGTAATAAATAGGCTTGAACCAAAACTGGTAATATATTAACACATCCTTTACAACATTAACTTATGAGGAACATGTTCTTGAATAATAATAAATTAATCCAGACGATCATTACTAATTAAATGAATTTAGGCCTTTGAAAATATGTGTTGACTTTAAAATTATATGCTGGCATTTGTTCTAACTGGTTTAAATTTCACCCTGATTACATAAGCTTCTTTGAAATAAATAATAATGTTCCCGGTTATAACTCCAACTCTTTTGAGCGGTAGGCAAAAGGTTCTTTAAAAAAATCTCAGGACTTCTGGACTTGGTAGCCTACGGTCATGATACTAACTTCTGGATGTTCTGACGAAAATTTAATGCTATGATGTAGCAAACAGAATTATAGATACTCCTAAAGTATCGTCGAGGCAGACAACATCACTGTTAATATTAATTTAACGACGTCATACCAATCGGCGAACATAGTTCGGCAATGGCGTCATGCCGAGGCGTCCCCGTCGTCGGCCGCATTTCTTGCTCAATCAAAATAAAATTAGGTACAAATTAGCTCTTCTACAATGTTAATTTGTCCTCCTATGCTCTTAACTTACTCTTGGCTTTCCAAAATTCTGTCCTACATTTAGGATGGCGCTTGCTTTAAGAACATAGAGCGAAATTGCGCAAAACGCGTCATGTTTCTACTGAAGCCAAGCCAAGAATACCTTCAAATTCCCCAAAAACCTTCGACTATTCTCTAAATCAACAATTAATAAACCTATCCAGGCGTCTGGGTAAGAGATTAAAAGAATAAATCGCGATCCCCAACGAGGATACAAAATTAAAACAGAAACGGGAAATATACATTCAATTTAAAATAAAACAAATTAAAATAAAATTAAAATTATAGGGTGTGATTCCTGACATAAATAAAAATATATAAATAAAATAATTGAACTAGTTAACCTAGGTAGAGGCATATAATAACTATCCCTGACTATCCAAAGAAAATTAAACTCTAAAATAATATTAATCAACCAAATGCATGAAAATCTGGAATTAAGACAATCTAAAGAGCTGGATTTAGATAAAATGGTTATATACACATGCAGTTTGAATAAAGAAAATAAATATGCTATCTTTCTGTAGCCAAATGCTACAGAAATGTCTCTCCTGATGATAATTCAATATTCACCTTCAGAAAAGAATTAATTATCACCACTTAAATAAACACAAACATCACTTCTAAACGTCAACAAAAGCATGTGGTCCAATTTACAAAACAATACTAGTACCAATTTAAACACACAAAAAGAACGTTTGTATCCTACCATCTTTCTGGAACCAAAAGTCATTGTGTCTCTAACAGTTTGAAAACCTGTAAAGAAAACAATACATAATCCGTCATTTCTTTCACAATTAACATTAATATTTCTTGATACCGAGTCCAATAATAGATCATCCTGAAAAAGAAACATAAACAAAAAAATTGTCACTATCCGACGTTGGTCACACTGGCATCCCAAAATACAGTGCGGTTCGGCGTCGACCAATCCGGTGCCGCGGTGCGTCTTCTTCATAACTGCAGCTCGCACAGGGCACAGTAGAAAGTTCGTTAGCCATGTGCTCCGTTCCTGTTGACTTCCGCGTCGGCTCGTGCAAAAGTTTATACGAAACTGTTTTCGTGTCTTCTCGTGGTCTCCATCTCACTGGATTCAACAAGACTCAACATTCTACGTGCTTAGGAATGTTATCTAACTTCGCTCACCTATAATTAATGTAAGTTTGTGTAGTTTCAAAATGCGTGACCAGAGTTTATAACTTCATCACACGTTAGTACACTAGTAAAAGTTTGAGACTTGGTGTACTTATAATCGCACGTAACTTTGTTTAATATGTGTTCATTTAAAATGTAATATAACTTTATCACAATGTTCATCAATAGTGCGAAGTAAAGATATGTTTTCACTTTGTTACAAAATGGTTTTCTTTGTAAAAGTCGTTATTATATTGGGGTTCCTAAGTTATTATTAGTTTGGGGGTTTCACTCAGATGGTAGCTACACTGTGGGTTTATTTAGATATTATTTAGGGTTAAATGACTTTAAGACAGTTATGGTTAAACGGGCATTTACTATACTACAGTGGCAGGTACTCTGAATACAAAATA